>JABUQX010099075.1:0-2500 GCA_015478945.1 Trachelipus rathkii
TATATATATATATTAATATATTATATATATATATATACTATATATCTATATATATATATATATATATATTAAATATTATATATATATTAATATATATAATATATAATAATATATATATATATTAATATATTAATTATATATATATATATTAATATATATATATAATATATATATATATATATACTTGTTTTATAGGAGTAAGACAAGCGTTAGAGCCATATGTAAAAATTTACATTGCAAATATTTCACAGAAAGAAGGGCTCGTGGAGAATAAAAGGTTTTGAGATCACTTTATAATATTAATATTAATAGTATATATAATATATATATATATATTAGTGATTGGTACATAGTACATAGAAGTCATTATATTATTATATTTGCATCTTAGTCAGATGCGGAGTATTGACGGTTTATTTATATAGATCACGATGTAATTATCGGATGCTATGAGTATGTATATAGTTTTAGATATATTATATATATAAAATATATATATATATGTTAATAATTAATACTATATATATAATATATATATATATATATATATATATATATATATATATATATATATATATTATATATATATATATATATATATATATATATTATATTAATATATATATATATATATATATATATATTATATAATATATATATTAAAATGTGCATATATTGCATATATATATTATATAGAGTTCCGAAATCCAAGAACTACTATTGATATATAAATATATATATATATATATATATATATATATATATATATTATATATATATACTATATATATAATATATAATATATATATTAATTAATAATATATATAATATAATTAATATATATATTAATATATATATAATATATCTACCAAGTGCTCTATAATATTACAGTAATCTTTTCCTATATTATTAGCTATCAACTCAGTTGTCCAAGTATATATATTATTAGCTCCAAATATATATATAAAATAATTACGCAAAATAAACAATGAATTTACCACTCATATCGAAATGCCTATTTATACGTATGTCTGTTAATTATAAATAGAGATCGGAGATAAAGAGAGAGAGATATAAGCGAGAGTTGAGACATAATAATATCTGGACTACAAAATAATATAGCAATTTCAGTAATGCTTGCAAAATCATTCTAACTAACAATGTTTATTAAACACGCAATCTATTAAAAACTGATTACAAATGCTCATCATTAATCACCTTTATTCGGGAATTTTAGAGCGAGTTTCACATAATGTTATACACCAGGAAAACTTGGCTCAAGGAGTTCTTCGATTTTTAAGTGTTGATGGCAAAGAGATTGCGGGTAATACCATATCGCGTAAAATTATGAGAGAGCGACTACAGCGCTATAAATGCTTATGCATTTTATATATTAGTACCACTAAAGTCGTTCTTGTTTGAACATCTTAAATATGGTGTATTTAACAAGCAAACGCGGCAGTCCGATTTCTGTCTTTATAGTCTTCTTTATCCATTACGCTTGGGTCGACAGACCTCGTCCCTTCTTCTTTGCCTGGTCATAGACCCCTTCTCATTTGGACTCTGCCAGCATTCTCTCCGCTGTTTGTAGCTCTTTCTTTGTCATACGATTGGTTAGGAAATTTGCTAATTGTCGTTGTCTGTCACTGACCCTCTTTAATTTTGGAGTGGCAAATGACGCAGATCGATTTTATATTTGAGTTAGCGAGAAATTAAATACACTAATTAGAATATTTTTGTTATTTATTGTTATATTTTATTATTAGCACGCATTATAATCTAAGTAGAGGTACCATTGTATAAAATAGGATATTTTCTAACATCGATTTTTGAAGAATATTGGCTGTGGATTTAGAAACAGAGACTAGGTAAAATATAGATGCACAATATGCGCGCAAAATACTGTAGCACACATATTCTACTATTTTTTTACTTTTATAGTATCTTTCTGCTGAGGGTAGAGAATAGTAATTTCTATAAGAAAATGACTTCAGATTTGTACGTGTTAGTTACCATTTAATCCTTTAAAATTAAAAACAGCTGTCCAGTCAGAAATGCAAATTTAAATATAATTTTCTCCTCTCTCTCTCTTCCTTTCTCTCTGCTTCTCACCTCCTTTTCAATCTCATCTCATTACTAGCTGGCGACGTCAACCTTCTCTCTCTCTCTCTCTCTCTCTCTCTCATCTCTCTCTCTCTTCTCTCTCTCTCTCTCTCTCTCTGCCTCTCTCTCTGAAGAAAGGGTTCATATATATATATATATATATAATATATATATATATATATATATATATATATATATATATATAATATATATATATATATATATATATATATATATATATTATATATATATATATATATATATATATATATATATATATATATATATTATATATAATATATATATATATATATATATATATATATATATATATAATATATATATATAAATATATATATATATATATATATATAATTATTAATATATATATAATATA
>JABUQX010099075.1:7500-17144 GCA_015478945.1 Trachelipus rathkii
TATATATATATATATATATATATAATATATATATATATATATATAATATTATTAGATATATATATATTTAGATATATATAATATTATATATATATAATATAATAATAATTATATAGTATTATATACTATATATATATATATATATATATATATCAGTATAAGATATTATATATATATATACTCTATATATATAATAATATATTATATTATATATATATTATATATATATATATATATATATGAGGGTATGGGAAAAGAAGACAAATCAGCTCAATTTGGGCTTAATAAATCTCCAACAAAAGAACAACCAGGATTTAAGCCACTGCTTATCTTTTATTCACTTTATATCGTGCGTCTTGTTTTATGTGATAGATGAAGCAACGCTAGCGCCCCAAATAGGGATACATGTAACGATTGTGAAAATACGATAACGACAAACATGTGACTTCTCAGAAATGTTAACATTTTCCTCTATCTCAGTTACAACTCTTTCTACAATAAAATACCGAGATACGTGCTTAAGATATTTACGCTGCATACAAATACCTTTCAGTATTAGTAATAGTATTATTAATATCATATATATACCCACCACGCCCAGTAAAATATAACTATATATAGTATCAAATATACTACTATAATATATATGATATTATATATATAGTACTATATATATATATACTATAATATATTATATAAAAGGCCAAGACCGACGGACGTAACGAAGCTGGAAATGGCGGGGCCAGCGTGAAGCCCGAAAGAAAAGCTATATATATATATACTATATATATATATCTATATATATATAATTAGTAGAGAAGCTATCATAGATATATATTATATATAATATATATAGTATATATATGATATACTTGAATATACTAGTGAATTATATATAATATATACACTATATATATATATATATAAAATTAGTATATATATATTAAGATACTATATATATAATATATATATATATATTATATTATATATATATATATGAGTAAATAGATAGTATATATATATATATATATCATTAATATATATAAAAAAAAATACTATATATAAATATATATTACTCATAATATATATATATATAGATATATATGATATATTATATATATATATAATATACTATATATAATTATATAAACTAGTATATATAGTGGCTATCCAGAGGGGGCCAGGTGGGCCAGTGGCCCCCCGAAATTGTTTGTAGACACTAAAAAATCTGTTCTAAGTATCATATCCGTTAATAACATAAAGTGATTTAGTTAAATTATTTTATTTATAATTTCGTCTCGCTGTCAGGACAACAAAATCTCTTTAAGTTCTTTGTTTTGAAGTTTTACAGTAGAGTAAAATGTAGTAAAACGTGTGCATAAAGTTAAAGCTATCTATATCGTACTCGTACTCATATATACCTACCCTATAGTATATTATATATTAGCTATATATTATATATTATATCTATATAATATATTATATATATATTTATATATATTAATATAGTATATACACTATTGGTATTATATTAGATAGCTTATATATGATATATAGTATATCTATATATATATATATACCTTATATAATATATAGCTATATACATTATATATATATATCTTATACTAATACTATAATATATATAATATATAATATATATATAATATAATCTAATAATATCGTGAATAAATGAAGCCCGTGTATAAAGGAATTGAATCCCGACAGGGCCCGACCAAGCCTCGTTAAATATGATGTAATATACTATTGTATGAAATGCTGTCTATGATCAGGCAGAACTCACCATTCCAATTAAAACTGGAAAAGTTGCCAAAAACAAACAACACCACAATATGACCAGCTTTAGCGAAAACCATATCTCTGAGTGCTGAAGCGTTGTGACAATATGGAACGTCTATGTGGCTGGCAGCGATAAGCGTCTTCTCAAGGTTCAAAGACACGTCGTCGGCATTGATGTGGCGGTGTGGAGGAGATAGGGGGGAAAAAGCGAAAAACTCGGCTGGAATCGGAAATAAAAGTGCCATAGTATGTGCGCTAAATCAAATTTTGGTGAAAACTTATCCCACATCTGCAGAAGCTCGGTCCAGGGAATACGTAGCAAATTGCCCATTCAGTACAAAAGGTGTAGCTAGTGGGGCTTTCAGCGGTTGCAGACTCATTATGAAGAAAAAGAAGGAAAACCTCCGTGTGGAATGTACGGGCTGCAGAACTTAGGTTTGAAGCCATGAATTAATAGAGTAATTCTAATTCAAGCATTAAATAAGTAAAAATGATTACAATAAATTATCCCATATAGTATATATAATATATAATCATAATATTAATATCATATATATTATATATATATTATTATAATATATATAATATAGATATATATATAAATATATATATATATTATTATATTAATATTAGAATATAAATATATATATATTACATATATAATAGGGGAAAGAATTGGTTATCATTCAACAGCAAAATTTTCTGTCAATCCAAGGATAGCTCAAAAACGTACAAGAGCTTACAGGGAAAAGGAATACAGGCTGGGAAGTGGCGTTGGGTTCCAAATTGAGGGCGGGAAGTGTAAAAAAAAAGCAGTAAAAAAATCAAAATACAAAAAATAAAACAAAAAAAAAAAAAAAATAAAAATAAAATAAAACTAAAGCTTTATTAAATATATTTTACCACTAAATATACTGTATTAACTAAATTCACTAAAGCAAGCTGTAACAACTTTTTAAATGACTCTAATCTTAGTGGTGAATTCCTGGAATAATTTACGTGCGTAATGAGAAATTGCTGCTATCGAGAAATGGAGGAAAAAAAAATAATACAAATAAACATACTGTGAAAACATAAAGAGGTGTAATGAAAGTATGAAATAAGTAAGATGGATGGTGAGATGATCCGAGTGGAAGTACACTACTATGAAGGTTAAGGTTAATACTTCGGTGAATGGCAATATACAATAGACTGTAGTGCGATGAATAGTAGTTTATGGCTCTTAGTGGGTGATTAGATCTATTATTTTGATCTTAAGGTGCAATATACTCTTCGCCACTCTCATAGTCTGGTGGAGCTCGAAGCAGCACCTGGACACTGCTGAGTTACTCTTCGCTCTGTAATCATCGTACCGTGCCTGTGATCCTACTTCTTCTCTCCTGCCTCTACCTCTCTCGTGGTCCTCTCTGCGTCGACTGAATCACCCCCCTCTGCGTCCTCTCGAGGGGCTTCGGCATACGCACCCTTAACGGGGTGGTCTCATTCTCTAGGCGTCGCGGATGTGCTGCTTCCTCCTCCGGGTCTGGCCTGCTCACCCCGGCCCTACCTCTAATTCCTGAGGTTAATAGAAACGTGCCCCCGGTGAGCTAACCTTGCGCTTCTGGGAGCCCTCGAACGAACACTGACATATGCACGGAATTCGTGAGGTGTTCAGGTAGATAAAGATATGCACGATCTCCTCATGTTTTTTGAAGACGCCATAATATCAATGAGAGGCGAATCAATATCAAGTAGTTACTATCGATGAAAATTAAGAAAAGGAATAAGCCAGGCAAAGTTTACATTTATATTTCGTTTTCTTTTTGAAAACGTTAACTTAACATTTTTTATATATATTTGATTGTTGTCTGAGTTTACTTCACTCACATCTATATTTAAAACAATTTCATTAAGAACAAATGATTTCCAATATTAGTAAATATATAATTAATTTTAAGTGAAAATGAGGGCTAGAATATTAGAGACTTTTCCATCAATATAACAAATTAGTTATAAGTCAAAAAATATTATAGGATAAAACTTATAATAGATTTCTGTTATATAATCGCAAGAAGATTGACTAAACATATCAAACAAAATATATTCCCCGAGTGACTGAAAACACAAAAAAACCAAAATAAAAGCGGGATATATCCTAACTAAAATGTAGAAACAGACAAAAAACTCCGGCGCACCCATCAGATTCTTCCCTCCCTGACGAACTGAGTGGGTTAACTGAGTAACTTTCAGGATAGAGTGTGGTATGCTCTGTAAATAATCTATTATTGGAGTAGTGGACGGTGTTGGATGGTTTTGAGCTCGTTCACCAGCAGTCGTAAGCTAACAGGCAGTATCTTAATGGCATCAAATTGCACAGGAGGGAATACAGCAAGAGAGGCGTGTCAGATGTGCTTAATCATTATGGCTTAAACCGCCTATCCTGTTGGAGCCAATTATATACTGAGATAGAATGGTATGACCGACGCGATTAATCAAACTTGAGGACAAATCTACTAGCATCATAAAAGGGAGTTAAAATGTGCAGTAATGAAGAAATGAATAATAATTAAAATTATCCGAAGACGCTGAGAAACTTCAAAATATTAAAAACTAAAAATACAGAAGAAATATATTTTCATCTTTAAGTGTGTGTGTTATAATTTCTGTATATTGTAATGAATAGAATGGGTCGCCTGGGAAAGATATTTAAAAAGAAAGAAGTTCAAACATTGCATGATACTAATTGTGTTAAAGATATCTGTTAATATTCTATGGTGGATCTAAAACGCCTCGGGGGTTATTACTCATACTTTAGATACTTCTAAATATTCGTGTTCTGAAAATACAAAAGAAAAAGTGAGTGAAGGAATAACACCAGGAAGATTGAGATATGAATATAGCTCAGATATATAGAATTTTATGATATGTTTGGTCTCGAGGACTCGTATTTGACAAGCTTAAAGAAATGATATTTAATGAGAGGGTCTTTACAAAAAGTTAAACTAACGAGAAGCAAATTAACTACACATAAGTATCACAAAAAAAAAAACAAATCAATAGAGTTATAGAAAAAGATGAATTGCTGGTAAGAATAAACAGAGTATCTAATATGAAAAAATCTATAGAGAGCGAGTCCAACCAACCGAGAGATTGGAAGTCGATAATGGAATGGAAATATGCGTAGGTCCGAAGGCGCTTTGGTTTAGACAGCGGACAGTTCAATGTCCAGATTGCTTACTATGAAACATAGTTCGAATTCTGTGAGTAAGCAAAATAGTAACTCAGTTACTATAGCAAGCGGCAGCAAGAGAGAAAGATACCAGAGATATATCTCGAAATCGAACATTATATTGGCATGCTAAGTAAAAAGTAAATAAACTCACAGAATTACCAAACAAGGCTATTAATTTTTACCCCTATTATGCATTGCTAATGTGATATCGTCTTATCACAATGCTTGACGTCATTATGATGACCATGTTCTTTTTCGAGAACGAACAAATGGTTTATTTATCTCAACGAAATATTATATAACAGTTGCATAACGAAAATGTGTCATTAATGTATAATCAAAGATGTATCCAAGATAAGTCACAATAATGAATATTTAGTACTCATTTTTAACACTCATGTGCAGACTATTTGCAGCATCTCATATTCAAAGTTTACGTGAAATAGAGTAAGAGAATATGATTGATAATAAGCGATATATCAGTCATATATGTTTATATCTAGAGACCCAACAAACTGCTAATAATGAAAGAGGGAGTAGGAAAGGTAAAGTTTATTAAGTATGAGACTTGTCGTTCAGCGGGTCAGTACGTCACTTTATAAGTAGCGATGCGACAACTCCCGCAACAACTGTGTCGCCGGCGCCCAAAAGGCATATCAATTTTCTTATACCACTCAGGTTGTGAGTGACATATACTGTATCAGATTTATATTGATACTACTTACGTTAAAGCAGTTTTTATTAATATAATCAATTTGTGTTGTTTTAACGTCTCAGTAAATAGTGATTATTTTGAAGTCCCAATATGGAGGATGAAAAGAGTTACTGACTCTCTCTAAATAAAAGATAGATATATAATAATAGAATATAATAAATGAAACTTGGTTGGAGATATGAATAATCTAATAGGTGTAGAAAGGCGTGAGGTATTATGCGACGGGGTGCAGCAAGCAAGAGGGGTGAAGTTTAAGGAACGAAAAAGTACACCTCGATAATGTCTCAATACAGAAATAAAATGAAAATGGTAGAAATAGACAAGGTAAATTTTATACTCAACTTAGACATTTAATGAGCGGCATAAATATTTATCTTTGAATCAGGACTTACCACTTTACTCAGACTACGATGACTAAATGGTGCCATCCATCAGCCACACAAGACGCGTTGCCTAAGGCACACAGCAAAGGCTAGACGCTGAAAACTAATATCAGCAATCTGACCGAAAATCAGACATAAAGGGTTCAGCTATAGTTAGAGAGTCGTCATGCCGAACTACTTGATTGGAACGCAACCTCAGGGTAGCATCTGTGTATGTGATGATCTGCGGAAATTCACACTGAACTCGCTCATCAAAATTACTCCATATGCGGTCTCCAGTGAAATCTTATAAAATATGCGGACTGTAGGATCGTGGGTTCTAAGTGCTTAATGGAGACAACAGATGTAAAGAAGAAAAAATATAAAGACGATACTATATTCCGTAAAGGATTAAGATAGGATAGATATGAATATAAGGCGATTAAAAAAAGCTCGCGAAAATCTGGTGGTGCTCTGAAAACCTTACTGGAGTATATCCAAATTAGTGGTCTCGGGAAAGTATGAAAAGGTGATTTATCTGGAATTCTTATTTTGAAGTTAAATTTGAATAAACATCACCGAATAAACAATAGGACAGAGACTTTTTGTTAGAACATCAATTAAAATAGATACTTGCTCACTGCTCATGCCCATCGAGTTAGATGTGGGAGTTGATCAGAAAGTTTTGGGAGACGATCATTTTAATCAAGAAAAAAGACATATTCTTAATTTCTAATAACAAATTGTATATAGCTCTATTTCATATATTTCTTGAGAGTTTTCACATTTTATTGTTTTTAAACTATGTATGGCTCTACTATTCTCAACGGGTCTCAATCATATTACTAATAGACTCTTATCTCAAGACCAGCGTAATACTGGGATTGTCAAGTGAACACACTGATATATTGATTTGATATATAGTATGATTATACGTAGACTACATAATATTTGTAATAAATATAGTAATCTAAGTATATTAAAAGGTTATAATTGAAAGTCACTTTCTCAGTAAGATATCAGATAAATGTCATAAACTAATTATTAGAATTTCAGCTATAGCTATTTTTGTATGTATATAAAGTAAAGTTGTGATTTAAGTGACGTCAGTATAATATACCTCTGATAGCCTATAAGCTGGTTATAATATAGCAGTTTTATTGTGAAATAATATTGGCAATTTTACCAAGGATAATTATAACAAATTTACTCTAAAAAATAACGGGAAGATATATTTCGTGATATTCCTACTTCCGACTCACAAACTTATTATCGCACAGTCGTAATTTTTAATTACCGATTCTTATGAATGATATTTAAAAGATTACCAGCATTGGTATCAGAGATAGTAGGTATTTTAAAATCCTATAAGTAAATATTATAATATCTTTACGTTTAGCACTTGTTTCCACAGCACTCGATGTAACTGTCAGTTTGATTGATTGTAATGTTAGCCATATGAGAAGATTAAATAAGATAATATAAGTGTAACATTGATTAACTGAATGGAAAGATCTCGATGAAGCCCAATTGAGTGAATTATCATAATAAAACAGATTGAATATTAACGGAATGATGGTAAATTGAGTATTACATCTAACAGCACAGACTCGTGCAAGAATGATAACGAGAACCAATTGAGACGTGAAACTAAAGTTTCTGTTAGATATAAAGTCCACGATATGTCAAATATTAACATTCATTGTTGCTAATATATGACTAGGCTATAAATTTATATCTCCATGTGTCTAATCTAACTTAAGTAGATCAGTACTAGTCATATTCATAAATTATGATCTTCTGATAATACTGACTACTTGAGATAAATTACATATAGATGATGAAAAGTATATTATCTAGGACTTATATATAGAATTAATTAGACATTAAAATACTGAAGATTATGTATTATATCTTGGGTGACTTTTGCTCTATAATCTCTCAATGACCTCATCGTATTAAAGTTATCATAGGAGGGACGATATTAGAAATTTATATATAATAATTATTTCCTTATTACTGTAAGTACTCTAGATAATTTAATAATTTATAGTTGTATTCTTTATCTCAACCTTATAATATAAAAGTAACGAAATTGCCATTCTTTTTGGGGTCTGGCCCCATCCCGAATAATAAATAATAAATCCTGGTATATATTATTATCGCCACTATGTATATATTATAATATATGATATTATATATATATAATAATATATAATATATTAATATATATACTATTAATATATATATATAATATATATATATTAGATATATTAATTAAATATTATAATATATATTTAATATATGATATATATATATATATATATATATATAAATATAGTATACATATTTATTTATATAATTATTATATATATATATATCTACATATTATTAATATATTATGTATAATTATATATAATATATATATATATATATATATTATATAATATATTTAATAATTAATATTAATATATATTAATAGAGATATATATATATTAAATTAATACTATATTATTAATATATATTATAATATATATTATAGATTAATTAATTTATAATATATATAAATATATATAATATAATTAATATATAATTATATAATATAATAACTATATATCATTATATATATATATATTATGTAAATACATACTATATATAATATTATATATATTAATTATTATAATTAATATAATTATTATATATAATATATTATTAATATATATATATATATATTTTATATGATTATATAATTATATTAATATTAATTATATATTAATATATATATATATATTAAATTTAATATTATAATATATATTAAAATTATAATATAATATATATATTATTATATATTATATACTATAATTAATATAGCTTTATATATATATATCATATATAATTAATATATATATTTTAGAATTTCAGTATATAAATACAGTACTCTCATATCTACTAATGCTATACCCTTCAAACTTCTGTAAATTATATTCTCGCAGACGATTTTTGTGTCTGTGCTCTCTCCTTCAAAAACCAAAACTTCTCTCTAGGATACGCACATCAGGTAATTATAGTAAATGGATATAATCTTAAGAAGGATATAAAAATATAAATACTAAGGTTCTGGCCTTCTGCATAGTTTATATCGTTCTTCGATGAATACTATTATATATATATATAATCTCACTTATAATAGAGTATTCTTCTATCATTATTCATCAGTATTTATAATATATAATATACTCTACATAATATATATAATATATTTTTTTTTACAATATTAATTAATATCAACATAAATTAAAAATGATATAATATATATAAAAAAGGCCCTGTTATATGTTTTGTAATACCATACGATATTACTGTTATTACCGTCTAGTTTTTTGATTTTTAGTTTTTTTTTATTTTATTTTTAATGTATAGTTATTATATAACATATTTAGCTTATAGTATAAATGATATATAAGATTAATGAACAAATGAATATTGATATATATAGTTTGGATTAGAATACGTTTAAGTACAATGATCAAAAAATAGATCTCGATAAAATATATATAAT
>JABUQX010099076.1:0-15000 GCA_015478945.1 Trachelipus rathkii
GAGAGATGTTTTTATCCTTAAATTTTAAAAATATACAATATGCCAGGGTTATGGAGTCGGAGTCGGGGAGTCGGTAATTTTGAAGAGAGTGGAGTCGGAGTCGGAGTCGGAGTCAGGAGTCGGGAGTCGGGTCGGAGCCGAAGTCGAAGTCGGAGTCGGAGTCGGTAATTTTTTCAAGAGTCGGACTCCAATGGAGTCGGAGTCGGTAAATTTCAAGATAGTAGAGTTGGAGTGAGAAAATTTTGAACTGACAAATTTGAATTTGTGGCTGCTGTGAGTGACTTTAATCACTTCATACAAGCTCACTGACTTGCGACTTCCACAGAACAAAATGCAATTGCAAACTTCGAAGTTTTTTAACCGGCACCTTATGTTTCAATTTGGATTATATTCTAATAAATTCAACCTTCAACCTTTTGCTATCTATATTTAAGATTCTGAAGAAATAAAAGACTCCATGGTATTGAAGAGAAATTTCTCCAATTGAGCATATGATATTCCAACTAGTGGATATAATCTTTTCAATTGCCTGGAATTTAAATATTATACTGAGTTGAAGATCAACAACAATAAATCAATTTATTAAAAGCAATTAAAGTCAGCAATAAAAGTCAGCCAAAACAATAACAAGAAGATTTTACCATCATTACTAAACTTACCACTTGAAAAGGATAAAGCTCAGATAAGAATGAAAAGGTTCTAAATATTGAGGAGCTTAGTCCAAAGCATCAGGCGACAGGTCTTCCTCATCCTTGTACACAATATTCCATAACTTTAGACAAAATTTCTTTGCTGCACTGAAAGAAGCTGAAAAAATTGATATAATTTTGAAGCTTAAATTACAGAGACCATCCGAAAGGACCAGACCATTGTACAAGAAGCTGTAATTGCTGTTACTGCTCTAACCTCCAACGCAAGTTAGCGTTGAACGACTTTTTTCTGCTCTTAGCAATATAAAATCAGACCTAAAGAGGAAAAATGAAGGAGGACCTGGCAGAGTGTTATTGGCTATTTAAGACTAATTCATCCAATGAGTAGATGACACTGAGGAATGTAAGAAAGATAGTAGTAGTGAACTAAGGTAATTGAAGCTATGCTTAGTATATATATATAGTATATAGTGGATAATTAAAATATATTAAATATATATATATAGACGTAAGTGAGTATAGGGTATAGTAGGTGACAGTAAGTGAGTATATAGATAGGAATAGGTATAAATATAGGAGAGCGTATATATATAAAGCCGTAGACTAGTGAGGGTCAGGGGGTTCAAAGCCCCCGAAATTATTTAATTTATCAAAAATTTTTGATAGCCTAAGTCTCTTAAATATAATTTTTAATAATAATAAAAATAATAGTTAATCAAAGCAAATTAAGAGTTTATATTTTATTAATAGAAATAGGGAAACGTTTGTAGTTCGTGAAGATTTCTTAGTTTAAGTGGCTGTTGCTCCATATTTTTTTTTTTTTACAGTTGTCACCACCACTCACGGGCAGAGCCCTATTCAGGGAGGGGGTGTTGCACGCCAAAATTTCATCCGCTAGCGCAAATTATGCAGATGAGCACAGACGCAGGTTTTAAAGTGAGGGAGATTAAATTCAGCTGAAACACAGAAGATGGAAGAGAATTCTGCAGAACAGAGGTGGCAGGAAAGAAGGAAGCACTGCAGCGAACTAGCCTGGAGTTACCAATATCTACAGAAAACTCGTGCGCAGACACAGCACCCCTTGTGCTACGAGGGCGTCGTAAAGGTGGTGAAACGCGAGTGGTAAGTTCCCTCAAACACCTGCCGCAGAGGTACCTATAGAAAAGAGATAAAGTACCAACATCGCGCCGCAAAGATAAGGGTCAAGTAAACTGGAAAGTACAGAACAAGTTTAAAACTCTTTAGAGCTATGACTTGACCCTATTCAATATGACGGTGAAACCTGAGCCCGCAGCTAGATATGAGAACAGTAACTCCACTCAAGGGCGGATGAGACCCTTGTATAGTTGGAGTAACTGAGATGAGGAAAAAAAATCTCGGCAGTCTAAACAGAACTCCCAGTTTCTTTGAGGGCCACCATTCAGCAACCGTTGTGGATGTGAGGTTTACCTTAAGACAATTTTTTCGTTTATTTTAAGGCGCAAGGATGTTTATATTGTCAAACAGGAGATACGAGAGAAACGTGCGAAAGGATAGGAAATGTTTAGAAGGTGTTTTAAAGAGGGAGATTTGTAGAATTGGTTTTAAGGAATTGCAATTCACAAGGTTGAGAACGACCCCAATCGGAAAATTCCTATTCCAGAATCAGCGAGAATAGAATGGAAAGATTAAGACGAGAGGCAATTCTAGAAGTAAAAGGGGGAGCAGAATTGAAATGAGTTGAAGAATGAAGGGTCGGATCATCGGCATATGAGTGGATAGAGTGTGTGCAGTGTGAGAAGATCATTAATGAAAAGTAAGAATAAAGTACGAGAATAAAACAGAACCTGAGGAACACCACTATTGCCAAAAAAGAAGGAGAATCGCTCCATCAACCACCGCCGATATTGAGCGACTTGAAAGAAAGCTAGAAAAGTATGCAAAGAGAAGGAGGAAACCAAAGAAGGGGAGCTTGGAGAGCAGTGACGCGTGTTCTACCCGGTCATAATGCTTTGGATATGTCACAGCGCACACGCATACGCAAGTCCCGCGTAATTCCTAAGGGCGGAAAACCAATAAATTCTGGTTAAATAGGAAAGTATATTACCAGTAGACCTCGAACGCCGAAAGCCCTACTGGGATCGGAAAGAGGAGAATGAGATTCCAGATGTCTAAGAAGTGAGAGAGTTAAGAAAGGTTTCAAAGATCTTAGATAGAATAGGTGAGAGCTATAGGGCGATTAAGTTAGAAAGGCGAAATGAGCTGGCCTTCCTATTTTTCGAAATAGGTTTGGACATGTGCTGCTTCCACACTGAGGGAAGTGTTAGTATGAGACATAGAGAATATAGTTGAAAGAGGGGCGGGGATATCAGAAGCACACTCGCTCAAAACTCGGGGAGGAACGCCATTCGGGGCCCCCCGCCTCCCTAACGTTCATAGATCTCAGGAGCGCCAAGCACCTAATCAAATGTAATCACAGGCAAAGACGTAGGACACCTGAGAGGAGAAAGGTGGAGGAGGAGGAGGAATGCCATAATAAAAAGAATCGTCCAGGGTTGAGTAGAGGAAAATAGGAGGCTAAGGAGATTGGCCTTTTCAGTTGGAGAGTTAGGCAACAGAAGCCATGCAGATCGACAATAAGAGGGAGAAATGCAGATTTAACAGTTGTTAGAGTGTTTTGCAAGAGGCCAGAAAGATTTTGTCAGTAGGAGAACCAAGGAGGTAGCGCACTTTCGTATGATAGAAAGCCCACTTTGCTCGTCGAAAAGTATCCCTGCAACGATTTCTAGCTGAATGAAGAATTAGCGAAGTGATAGGAGAAACGAAGAAATTTTCCCCACTCGATAGCCTGCTGCTCTATCCTGAATGCCAGAGAAACAGGCACGATCGACATGGATTTATGAGGGAGAAAGATTAGTCGAAGAAGGAATGACCTGCTCATTCCCGTCAATGATTAAGCCCACCTTAGTGGCAGAAACCGAAGCGTCATCAGAGTCAAAGCAGTCATTCCCAATTATAGTTAGCGTAAAAGCGACGCAAGGCCCCCCAATCTGGCCGCGATCAAAGTGCCAGAAAAATTGCATAGGGCAAGGAATGGAGCTGGTTGGGAGAAAGTATTGTAAAGTTAGGGAATATAAGCGTTGTGGTTAGAATTAGCCAATAGGAAGCGAAGGTGATGTACATTTATATGAGAGAAGGACTAGTTGGTGAGAACATAGGTCAAGTGTGTTCAAGGAATTTGGTTGGGACGATGCCGGAAGTGCGTAGGTTCTTGATTAGTTGCTGCCAGATTGTTGAGAATGCTAAATGAATCGCCTCCTCCCCACCTAAATCAGTATGAGAAAAGGATCCAACCATTCAGTGTTGTGTACATTTGAAAATCCCCTAAATAGAAGGGACCTCAAGTAATTTGGATGAGAAGATAATACATGTCTCGTGAGAGGTAGTAAGATATTCAAGAAGAGTGAAATCTGTTCTGTTAGGAGAAAAGTAGCAGAAGCACAAGATTATTGTAGTAGAAGGAAGAAAGATTTTGAGCCACATAGCATTGAAGTTAGGAGATTCAAGAATCTCGAGACCGTGTTACAGAAGTATTAATGTTTACATAGGCAACCACACTCCACCGCTTCCAGACGGAAATATGATAAGTTATAGTTAGAATACTTAAACGAGTTGAGATGAATTCTTAGCCCTCGGAAGTCTCAGACAAGAGCAAAAGGTTAGGGTAGAGTTAGAGGTGATATTCCACAGAGGCAAAGTTGGAGTTTAAAGCCAGCTTATAATATATATATATATATATAGTATAATATATATATATATAATATAATTATATATATATATATATATACTTATATATAATATTTATATATATATATATATATAATATATATATATATATACAATATATATTATATATATATATATATATAAGTATATAATTATATATATATATATATATATCATATATAATATATATATTATATATATTATATAATATATACAAATATAATAGAATATAAGTATATATATATATTATATATTACATTATAATATATATATATATATTATATATATAAATATATATATAGTATATATGATAACATATACATATTATATATATATATATATAATATTTACTACAATATATAATAATTATTTATATATATATATATAATATAATAAATATGTTGTATAAATTATAATATATATTATATATATATATTTATATATATTTAATATATATATATATATATATATATATATATATATATATATATATATATATATACAGGGTGTCTCAGCGAATACGTAACAGCTGTATATCGCGTGAAGTATTGCGTATGTGACAAAATTTTATAAATAAAACCTGTGTCCTTTAAGTAGCTCTACGAGGTGGAACAGTTACAGTTTATTTTTGCGCATGCGCAGTAGTCCAAATGCGCGGAACTATGTTTTTTTGAATGGAATGGTATATTTTTTATTCCAGATTTGAAATGTACGTATGAAATTATACATTAATTACTTAACACACTTTTACCTACAGTTTATACCGTACACGCTATCCACGTTCAAAACATTGAATCTTTAATGGTGTACACGACATACATAGGTAAAACAAAAACAGGTTAGCAAGATAGTTTTATTACAGTTATGAGTCAGAAGGTATGTAGCAGGCCATCAACGTCTGCGGACGTACACTTTCAAAGATGCTGCTCAAAGTGCCCACCACCTGCACGGATACATGCGCTTGCCCTCTTCATCCAATGTTCTGTCGTTGCCAAACCGATGGATATCGGCCGTAATTCCCGACATGCGTTTCGAATACGATGCTTCAGATCGTCCACCGAGGTTTATGGGGTAAAGTGTATCTGCATAAACCACAAGATTTTAGGTAACCCCACAGGTAATAGTCGAGAGGGGTGAGGTCGGGTGAGCGGGGTGGCCACGGCACAGGTCCATATCTCCCGATCCATTTCCCTGGAGACACACAGTTGAGGTAGGTCGTCACACCCTTTGCACTGTGTGCAGGACACCCATCTAGTTGAATGTACATGTTGCGCTGTGTCTGAAGTGGCACATCTGCCAGTAATTCTGGGAGGATATATCGCAAGAAATGGAGAAAGCGTTTGCCTGTGAGGTGCTCATTGTAAAAATAAGGTCCAATAAGTTGACTGTGAAGGACCCCACACCACACATTGACGGTGAAAATATTCTGGTGGCGGGCACTGAAAGTGATATGGGGATTTTCATCAGCCCAGTGCCGCCAATTCCAACGGTTTCTTATTCCATTTGAGGTAAAGCAAGCCTCATCTGTCCACAGGATGTTCTGAAGGAGGCGTACATCCTCATCAAGAAGGGTTTCCATCAAAGCTAGGAAGCCTAATCTCCTCTCAGCGTCTCCAGGACGCAATCCGTGCACGATGTGCGCCCTGTACGGGGTCATGTTATACGTCATACGAATTCTACGTACAGTCTCTTTTGAAATCCCAAGGACCCTGCTAGCCTGCCGTAACGATGAACAGGGATTTTCATGGGTGTATAAGAGAACCTCTAACTCCACGTCAAATGTACGCACACGATTCTGTACCGGGACTTGCCGTGGTGGTTGTGCAACAGATCCTGTAACGGCAAATCGTCTGTAGATCCTATAAATTGTTACGTGCGACGGGTGACGGCGATCAGGATAGCGTTGCTCATAGAGACTTGCGGCTACCCGTGAATTTCATCCATTTGCAATGTACAATTCGACCATGGCTCGTTTTTCGTCGTCTGAGTACACATCGCGAGGCATGTCGTTCACTATACCAACGTTACAGTATCTATGTGTTTCACGATTTGGTTCTAAATACCCAAATTTACTTCAACGTAATGTCCGAAAGGTTACTTGGTTCGTAAGTTCCTTCATTACCATACGGTATGTGCGTTAATATAAGTATGTGTGTCGTATACACCAGTAGCGATTCAATGTTTTGAACGTGGATAGCGTGTAAGATATACACTGTAGGTAAAAGTGTCTTCAGTAATTAAAGTATAATTTCGTACGTACATTTCAAATCTGGAATAAAAAATATACCATTCCACTAAAAAAAACATAGTTCCGCGCATTTGGACTACTGCGCATGCGCAAAAATAAACTGTAACTGTTCCACCTTGTAGAGCTAATTAAAGGACACAGGTTTTATTTAGAAAATTTTGTCACATACGCAATACTTCACGCGATACACAGCTGTTACGTATTCGCTGAGACACCCTGTATATATATATATATATATATATATATATATATATATATATTGGGGTATCCAATATAATATATTATAATATATATAGTATATATATATATAAATATATATATATATATATATATATATATATATATATTATATATATATATATATATATATAATATTTGATATGGGTCTGTTCCCAGGGAAACCGTAATTTTATTATAAAAAGGATGAATCAAAGCCGAATGAAGGTCATCATAGAACTTTATTAATTCAAATATTTAAATCATCGACATTTCTAGCCAAGTCGTGGCCCATCATCAGGATACTGAAAACATATGTATTCTAATATAAGTACAAATAAATAAACAGTCATATATAAATAAATATAAATGAATATAAAAGTAAAATAAGTAAAATTAAAAAAAAAAAAAATAAAAATAAAAATAAAAATAAGTAAAAATAAATAAAAATAAAAATAAAAATAACACAAAAAGGGACTAGCATTATAACAACGCAGTAACACAATGACCAGATTCAGGGTCCGGTTTTAAAGTTAGGATGGAAATTTAAATTAGTTGTAGTCTGTATTAATGAAAATAATAATAATAATAAAAAAAACATAATTTAAATACAATAATAATAATAATAATAATAATAATAATAATAATAATAATAATAATAATAATAATAATAATAATAATAATAATAATAATAATAATAATAATAATAATAATAATAATAATAATAATAATAATAATAATAATAATAAAATAATAATAATAATTAATAATAATAATATAATAATATAATAATAATAATAATAATAATAATAATAATAATAAATCACCAATGATAAAGATTAAAAAGTAACCAATGTAAGGAACAAAATCACACAGTAAACGCACCCAACTTGTATAGTATCTAACCCAGAAGATTTTCCTCCTTTTGACATCTTCAAAGCATTCACTATTTCATCCTTTGTAATATGCCCTACATTTACATTTCTAAACTCTTCCATCGTGATAATTTGTCTTCTTTTTTCCTCCTCATCTACTCTTCCAGCATTTAGTAGTCGGAGGTGGCAGGATAAATCAAAGATAAGTTCTAAAAAAAATAATTTTATTTAATGAAAATCAAACGTCAGTAAATGATTAGCTTAGTAGAGTGAATGATGTAGATTTCATGAGCGTAGCATGAAAAGCTACGACAATGCACATGCAATGAGTGGTAAGTACAATGATTTACAAGCCAAAGTGAGAGAGAAGAACGTGTTGCATCCTGGATTCCTTGTACATCACATTCTCTAAACTTGGTTTTAGAAATGAATGCTGCTCGAGTGCTGTATTTTTCTTTTTTTTGGCTTTCTTGAAAAGACATTCGTATTCTTCACAATTTCAATGCATCAGCATCAACTTCTGACTAAAGCTTTGAAGCGTAATGATTCATCATTGACTCTTAAGCGTGTCACAAAAACGCGTTGGTCCTGCAGAGCTGACGCAACGAAGGTATTTAGGCATGACTACCAGCAGATTAAGGATGTGCTGAAACAAATTGCTGATGACTGTGAAAAAAGGCGTGAAAGGTCTATGAAGTCGATAGAGCTAGAATTAAACGTTTGTTGTGACTCCTACTATAAAATCCCAATTTTTATCGATCCTAATTTCGATGTTAGCTTCGAAGTGAAAGGTCTGATTGGAGCTATTAACATTGTCGGAGCCAGTGGGTATAAGGTAGCTGACAGATTTTATGCCGGAAGGCATGAAGATTTTGCTAGAAATATAGGTTTCTATTAGGAGTAGACATTTTGAGTTTGTTTAAGCATTTTCGTGTAGTGGATTGAAAAGGTGGGAATGCTATTGAGACTTGCCACTGATATGTTCCTTTTGGTCCCGTTAAAACATTCCTCACAGAGGCCCAAATTGAAACCATTTTTGGTACTAAGTCAACTCAAAGCCACTCTAAGAGCCTGTTCACCAAGGAACAGAATAGTGTTCTTGGACGACTGGAGTGAGTTGATATCAATACCCAACTTATGCAAAACACTCACAAAAATTTCTAGACTGACTTCGTAAATCTAGTAATTCACGAACGAGAACGATTTTATCTCCCCTTCTGACTTTAAGAGATATTGTCGGAAAGATGCTATTAGATTCGGATGTACGATTGTTTATGCAAAAATTGTTTCTGGACATCACACCATCAGTTACAGAAGTACCAGAAGCAGAAGACGAAGAAGAACGATTGTTTACATCATCGTATTGACGAGGGCCCTTGCTTTTGGCTTTAACACCTGCAGAGCAGAGAGCGGTGATGTGTGTTCCACTTTTGCATAGAACACACTGTCTGTACAAGCCATATTGTTTAGCAGGACAATTTTTAGCTACATGCTAGTGCTGCTAAAGCTAGCACACCTTCCGATTTTAATACACCTCTCTCTCCTAGCTTGAGGTGTTGAATATATATCTGGTGCAAGAAGACATGCAGTATTTTCCTTTACATGCCCTGCAGTCCACATTGGCTGATTTGTTAGAGTTAACAAATGTATCGGAAAAATTTTTCTTTGCGGATGCATTCGAATAATTTTCACTCCCCTTGGAGGAGAAATTGTACGTCGAAGATTTCTTCGCAGAAGAGGAAGGATGTTGTTGCTTCCTTGATGCTGAAGATGCACCAAAAGCGGCTTTACCTTGAACCTTCTCGAGAGGTTTCAAAACAATGATATTTTTCGAAAAGAGTATTAACAGAAGGATATTCTTCTTGGGAAACAATCTTAAGTTCACATTAAAACGTTGGAGGAAGCTTGTCCACGGCGAGGTGACTTATAAACCTACCGACAGACTTTTCTTCAAGAAGGTCTAATTCAAATTCTTTTAGTTCGTGCAAATGTGCACGAACATTTCCGAAATGAACAAATGCACTCCGTCTAGATTCTTATTTTCCAAAACAGAGGCCCGAATCGATTTGATATAACAAAGAGTCAATGATGTGAGGAACATCTAAATATAGATCATTTAATATCTTCAAGGCAACACTGTAATTTTTATCGATGTTGGATAGATGCTCAATATATTTTTGAGCGTATCCTGTCAAATGCAATTTAAGATATTGAAGCTTTGCTGCTTGAGATTTGTCCTTTCTACATCCAAAGATGTTTTCAAAGGATAAAATGAACGATCTAAGTTGAAAGCAATCTCCATCTCAAGAAAAATTCTTGCATTGGAGAGCAGGAATCTTTAATTCCTGTTTCGGAGTATAAGTTCCTAAAATATTTTTAAACTCTGGTCGGGAGACTGAGTCCTCATGAGACCGCACCGCAAAAGCTGAATGACGAGAAGAGGCCGAGGAGGATCTCTTTCAGCAACAAAACTATTTTTCGTTTAATCACCCCACGTGATCTCCTCAATGAAGCTATTTCATTCTTAATTTCCTCTAGAAGTGAATTTTGCTCTTCAAGTTCGATGCTTAAATCTATTTCACCGAGGTCTTCCAAGATGATGTCTTCCAGGAGTGCTGCTGCAAATGTCGTTCTTACGTCCATGTTTTGGAAAGGGAAGTACTTGTGAAGAGGGGTGTGTTCGAATCGAATGCGTAAAAATATAGATTTAAGTAAATTTAAATCTACTTAATGCTTATGCTGCCTATGCAGCTGTATAAAGGCTTTAGTGTATGTATCGAAACGTTCGAAGTTAAAGTTCGTATACACCAACAACGAAATTCGAAAAAAAAATTCGAAAACATTTCGACCTTTTTTTCAAAACAAATGAAAAAAAAACGACTAATACGATTTTCTCGTCCAAAAATGTAATAAAATCGATTTATTTCACGTAAAATGAGTGACAAAGAGGCTATGCTAATATTTATAGCATAAGGTAGAGTCCAAGCCCACGGAAGAAGCTCCCCCCTCTCGCGGCAACGCTTTGCTAATTTTATATATATATATATATATATTATATATATATATATATAATATATATATATATATACTATATATAAATATATATATATATATATATTATAATAAATTATATATATATATATATATATAATATATATATATATACATATAAAAACATATAAAATTTAATATTTCTGAATATATATATATATATATATATTATAATATATATAATATATATATATATATATATATATATATTATATATATATATATATATATATATATATAATACTATATATTATATTATAGTATATGGAACAAATTTTTCTAGCTATTGGAAACCTTTTGACTTAAAAGTAAATTTTTAATATTAACTTATTATAAATGAAAGTAAATATAAAAAGTAATGTAAAAATCATAGGGAAAATAGTAAGCTATAAAATAGTAAAAAAAAAAAATAGTAAGCTAATTTGTAGATCTTCTTACTCTGCCCGTAGAATTTTTAACTCTAGACTAAAAACCAATGCTGAATTAAATTAATTTGTTTCAGTTGCTAAATGTGGAACTTTTATGAGTAGGGTGTTGTTTTCGGTTTAGGTCCTATTATTAAGCATATTTACAAGTAAAATGTTAATACTAATAAAAAAAATATAAAAATAAGTGTAAGAAAAAGTTTTCAATTATAAGTTGTTAATTTTAAATTGTTTAAGTTAAGAAGTTGTTATTAGTTGTTAATTTTAAATTGTTAAGAATCTGAAGGAAAACAGTTTCCCGACGCCATATTGAAACAGCACGACAACAAGTAAAGGTAATTTTTTTCTATTTATTGCCAATTTTCACGGTACTCGTTACCCCCAAAAAATAGTACAGGGTATTCTCTATGGAACAAAAATATATTTTCTAGTTTAGGCATTTTGTTAATTTAACGTTGGTTATATATATTATACTATAATATATATATATATATATATATATATATATATATATATTTATAAAAATATATATATATAATTATATATATATATATAATAATTATATATATATATATAATTGTAAAGCTAATTACACGGCAAGAGTAGGGGGCTTCGACCGACGGGGAAACAGAGGAGGGACGTTTTTCATACGCCCGTAAGGGAGGGGCGGAGGAACCCCCGTGACAACTCAGAATACCCAAACGAGTGGAGGTTCCCCGGAGACCTTCCCGGAGGGGGTTGGAAATAGTCTTACCCTGTCGTTCCTTGGAAGGGCGAGAGACCCCGACTCCTGCTATCTCTGCGGTTTACCCTTGGGGTATTCTTTTTAGTAAAAAAAAAAAAAATTTCAACTAAATAATACTCCAAGAGTAATTACCTTTACAAATATACACACACACACACACACACAACATAATATATATATATATATATATAATATATATATATATATATATATATATATATTATATATATATATAATATAATATTATATATATAGTAATATATAATATATATATTATAATAATAAGTATATATAAGCCTGCCTAAATTAACAAATTCCTATAATTAGAAAGTCTATTTAAATGGTCATAAAGATACCTGTACTATTATTTTGGGGTAAGGGGGGGGGGGCGAGTACCGTTAAAAAGGTCTATAACTAGACTTTCTCCATATATATATATATATTATATATTATATATATATTTATATAGGATATTAATAATAAATATTATCATATATATATATATATATATATATATATATATATATATATTGTAGGGACGCCAATAAAAAGGGTCCTATAATAACAATCGAAAGAACGACAAAATCTCGCTTTACTCTAAAAGCTTTCAAAAAAAAAATAAAAAAAAAATAAAAAAAAAAAAATAAAAAATAAAAATAAAAATTAGGAAGCGAAAAAGTTAAGTTAAATTTACTCCATTTTAATCTTCAAACTTTTTTCCCAAAATTGTAAACGATATTTTGACTTTCGAAAATATATACGATTAATTTCTAAAGACAAAAAAGTTGACAAAAAAAATGTTCCAAACTTTAGCAAGAAATTGAAACCAACTTTCACCGATAAAGTTTTTATCACAATATGCAGTAAAATTCTGCACTATATAAATGCAGTTTAACAAATACAGTTTAATAAATACAGTTTAACCAATACAGCTCAACAAATACAGTTTAACAAATACAGATTAACGAATACATTTTAACCAATACAGTTTAATAAATACAGTTTAACAAAAATAAGAGTGTAACACGCTATTTTTACGTAAATGTGTGTGTTTAAATTAAATATGATATGTATGACGATGCTGTGTGACAAATTTATGGCGAACAATGACGCAAGTAAAAAATAAACGTTTCACAAACTACATCCAAAGATGTGTTCATGTAATTTAAGAAACTTTAGGTTTACAAAAGACAAAAAAATTGCCATTTTACATAAAGCAACGCGGTTCGAGAAAATGGAAACTGTAAGTCAACGGTTTTCCATACAATGGAAAAACTGGCAACCATCCATACAATGGAAAAACTGGCAACCATCCATACAATGGAAAAACTGGCAACCATCCATACAATGGAAAAACTGGCAACCATCCATACAATGGAAAAACTGGCAACCATCCATACAATGGAAAAACTGGCAACCATCCATACAATGGAAAAACTGGCAACCATCCATACAATGGAAAAACTGGCAACCATCCATACAATGGAAAAACTGGCAACCATCCATACAATGGAAAAACTGGCAACCATCCATACAATGGAAAAACTGGCAACCATCCATACAATGGAAAAACTGGCAACCATCCATACAATGTACAAACTGGACCACCCAAAAAAATGTAAGGAAAAATCTAACAAAATCACCTTAATTGCAAAGCGGCAATTTCTCCTTTGTTTCTTTGGAAAAACGGTTGGTCTTCCAGCTTGCACTATGGATGATGTGTATCCAAAATATCGAAGGGTGATTCTTGTAGTATTTATCATGCTAAATTTCTTGCTAAGTTGAACACCTCTCTTTATCATGCTAAATTTCTTGCTAAGTTGAACACCTCTCTTTCCAAGTAAGAGGTAGCAAGCAATCCCCGCGAAAAGTGTACTTTTGCGTTTTAAATGGTATATTTCAGCAACACTCGGTATAAAATAAGAAATATTAGCTATGTTACGATAAGGTAAGTTCAAAATATTTATCATGCTAAATAATTTATCAAAGATTCAAACAAACAGAGCTATTATCTCATAACTAGTTTCAACGACAATTTTAGGTCAACTAGCTTGAATAACTGAATTTGTCAACTGGTTTTGGGCGACAGATTTAGGTCAACTAGAAAAGCTCTCGTTTTCAACCAACGTTTTTGACATACTGTACCAATCAAACGTCGTACAGTTTCCCAACCTTAACCTTACAAATTAAAAGCGGTTCATTTGTAATAAATAAATAAAAATAACCCACTCCCTGTTTTTGTAAATGTGTTTGAAAGATAAACGAAATGATTTGATTTACTTTGTTTCATCCTACTCTCTCTATCCTTAGTTTTCACTTAAATGTTGTTCATGCAAATATGCAAATTTCTAATTTGGTGTCTTCAGAATTTTCTCTCATGTCTATCTACAGCTAAATTCATCTGTTGTCTATTTACCACCTAACGCTATTGATTATCCTAAACTCTTTAACCTAAACTGCAAAATAAAGCCCATTCTCTCTTCATCTCCTTTGTCGGAAAACTTCACTTTTGGGTGATTTCAATGTTTCAATGTTGTGGGTTTCCTTCAGTTCCCATCATACAACTGGTGAACTTGCAACCATATTTCTAGAAAGCATTACCTCAAGCAATTGGTTCAACTCCAAACTCGTATCCTTGATCATCCTGGAGAGGAACCCGATATTCAAGACCTTTTTCTAACTACTAATCCAGGGGTGTCAAACTCGTTGTGCTTTGGGGTCCGGATTACAACATTAGGCATATTTCGCTGGGCTGATTAGAGCTTACGTAAATTTTGCTCCATAGAAATCAAAAATGAATTTTTATAATGATACCCTTCTTACTAGTGTATATGCACAGTATAAATTTGGCTAATTTGATAAAAAATACATTTTCATTTTTTCCTAATATTACAGTGACAGAGAAAAATTACTTTATTCTTACCCTAGCTCTCACTATTACTGCAGCTAGTTCTCACTATTACTACAGCCTCCTGAAACTTGATTCCTTTTCATTTCCATCAAAATTTTAAACTCTGAAGATAGG
>JABUQX010099076.1:20000-22500 GCA_015478945.1 Trachelipus rathkii
AAAATCATCTCCAGCTAAAAACTCATGACTCAAATTATTATTATTATTATTATTATTATTATTATTATTATTATTATTATTATTATTATTATTATTATTATTATTATTATTATTATTATAAGGTAAATTTTATTGCTCTATGATAACCAGTTACTGTCAAAATCTGTATTGCTTAAGCGTAATGTTTACCTTTCGATTTTAATTTTAACATCGAGCCGCAATTTCTTTTCTTTGGATTCTTCTGATCCGGGTATGAGGGTAGTGAACGTAAAAAGAAGCAAAAGAACTAGGATAAAATTTCTGGGCACCTGTTAAAATAATAATAATAACAATAATAAAAATAATAATAATAATAATAATAATAATAATAATAATAATAATAATAATAATAATAATAATAATAATAATAATAATAATAATAATAATAATTAATAATAATAATAATAATAATAATAATAATAATAATAATAATAATAATAATAATAATAATAATAATAATAATAATAATAATAATAATAATAAAATAATAATAATAATAATAATTAATAATTAATAATAATAATAAAATAAATAATAATAAAATAATAATAATAATAATAATAATAATAATAATAATAATAATAATAATAATATATAAAACATCTAAATCTTCCATTTTTTTTTACAGATGGTAAGAAACTTTCTATGAGGAATGATGTCTGTTCATCTTCACGTTTTACTTGGAAATTTGTCCTATTCCCTTCGAAAATTTGATGAATCTTTTAATGTAACGCTGGACATATAAAACTTTCCTGTTGAATTTGGCTGCTAGTTTTGATCTCTTAGATTCGTTGTTTCAGTTTTAATCTTTTCCTCTTAATTCCATTCCGCTCACCTTATAGCAGCTTTGCATAGTGCCATACTTATTTCACATTTTAAATCTATCAAAGATGGTTTATCTCATGTTTCAGATCTATCACCTATTTTCACTATATAATTCATTAGTAGGTTATCTGCTACTTCATCCCATTTCCGATTCATATTCCTCCAACCACCAAAGCCATTTTACTTAAATACTAATCATCTTGCAAAACCGCAAATATAATGTGCTTTAAGGATGACCTTGGTCAGCCATCATCTCAGCTTTCTTTAATTTATAACTGGGACACAGAAAACGTGATTGATCTCAGTGCTTAAAAAATTCAATTCAGCCACCTACTTTCTAAACGTAACCTACGACGCAACTTGGTAGAAATTTTATAAAATATGAGGTGTGCACTTTAATAAAGAAAAGCAGTTTTAAAAATTAACTAAAAATTATCAAATAAAAACCAAATATTGCTTGTGAAACAACAATTTTCTATCTTAGCATGTATACTAACTAAAGAACTTTTAAATCAACATAGGAATTTTTTTTTTTTTTTATAAATTTAGACAAATATTTCGACACCTACATTTGATGGACTGTAAAAGCACATCTTCAGCATAAATATGATATGAAACATTAAGGTTTTATTTCGATTTATCCAGCAATAAATGTTTAGTAAATCAGAAATCATTATTTAACTATCAAAAGGGAATTATATTTACAAAATAATGAAATTAAAAGTATTAAATTTTAATCAATATAAAAATCTTTAATACTAAAATAATAAAAACGAATTTAATTAATATTTTTAATAGGAAAGGAACCAACCTCTGATCTTCCTGGAATTTCTCATTAAGGTATAGAGAATATGTTGCTCACAATGAGTCAAAAACTCACTTCCTTCATCTTTCTAATTGACACAATCCTTAACACAACACAAATTATATGCATATATATCACTCAATAAAATAGGTGTTCCCCAGTGCTATTATTATTATTATTATTATTATTATTATTATTATTATTATTATTATTATTATTATTATTATTATTATTATTATTATTATTATTATTATTATTATATTATTATTATTATTATTATTATTATTATATTATTATTATTATTATTATATTATTATTATTATTATTATTATTATTATTATTATCAAGGTCGTCTTCAAAATCCAAAAACTCAATCAACTTATATCTCATCTCGAAATCGTAAAAAAAATCTATTCTTCGCAACATTAAAAACTCTTTTCTCCGTAGAAAATTTCATAATCGCTTTGGTTCCTCTTCCTCCCGCTCTTTCTCACATTCAGACAAAAAATCTCAACTCTACTTTGCTCCTTTCTCTTTTCTTTCTCTAGTATCTTCCCATGGAATAATTGCCGTTCGAATTTGCTAAACTGAAATCTTAAATAAATTTCTTGGGATATTCAAATCCTTAGCCCCTTCTGGCTACGCGTCTTTTAGTATATATATATATATATGTAGCGATATAGATATAAATATATATATATTATTATATATATATTATATATATATATATATATATATATATATATATATATATATATAATATAATATATAAACGGTATATAGACTTAAGACGTCAACAGTAATAATAGATAGTAATGCCTTAATTAAAAT
>JABUQX010099076.1:27500-30000 GCA_015478945.1 Trachelipus rathkii
TTGTACTTGTAGTTGTACTTTGAACTCAACCCTGATATATATATATATATATATATATATATATATATATATATATATATATATATATATATATATATATATATATATATATATATATATATATATATATATATATATATATATATATATATATATATATATAATCATCATCATCACCCACCTTCTCTCCCCAAGACTGGGGGTAAGGTGCGTAACATGCACCTGAAACAGAAAAGTAGTAGAAGAATATGACGCAAGTCGAAAAGAAAGCCCAGCCTTACCGCCCCATTTATACTCTTTAGTGAAAACTCGCCGCAGTCAGAAAAATCCACCCTAGAGCTTCACGGGACCGCAATGGACCCTCACTATGGCATCTTGTCAATGTAGGGTTCATCCCTTGGCCCAGGTGGACCACAACCATACCCTTTCACAAAACCCCACAATTCACTTCTATTATGCACCTTTCTTCTCGCCTATGCCAAACTCACATTTCTTCCCATCAGGCATTCCTTTACTGACTCAATCCACTTTTTCTTCGATCTTCCAGTCGGTCGATTCCCAACACACTCAACACTATACATCTGCTTAACCAACCGACTACCATCCTTTCTTTCTTTCCACATGACCAAACCATCTCAATGTACTTTCATTTATTCTCTCATTTACTCCTTTCTTCACACCAAACAACTTCCTAATGCGTTCATTCCTCATTTTATAAATTTTTCTGACACCTAACACGCCCCTAAGATTGTCCGTCTGAGCACATTGTACCTTAGATCCATACCTCTTATTCCAGACCATAGTTTCACTACTATATATTAACGCAGGTAGCAATATACCCTCATGTAAGACCCTAGAGCACTCAAGACTTTAGTCCCTTTACATCCACCAAGAATTTAATTGCTCCAGCCACATTCCTACCATTCGCAACTTTCCTACTACACTCTGCATCATCCGTTCCCTTTTTATCCAACATATATCCTTAATATTTACACTTGTCCCAGTTGCTCACCATCCAACATAACTTCACACCGAGAACTGTCCTCACTCACAACCATAATCTTACTTTTACCAACGTTTACTTTCAAACCCCTCCCTTTACAATCCCAGCCAAATATCTCTACCAATCCTCTCAATTTCTCTTCAGATTCGCCACACAAAACCAAATCATCCGCATACAATAGGTAGGGCACCCTCCACTCTCTTCCATTCTCCATCATTCTAACACCTTCCCCTGCCACCCGCACCTCTAATTCTTTCATAACCCCATCCATATACAAATTGAATAACCAACGAGACATAACACATCCCTGCCTCACTCCGCTATTAATATTAAACTAATCACTTTCGACTCCATTTATTCTTACACACGCTTCACTATCGTCATACATACTTTTGATTCCATTCAGAAGCCTACCACCAACACCATATATCACTAACACCTGCCATATATATATATATATATATATATATATATATATATATATATATATATATATATATATATATATATATATATATATATATATATATATATATATATATTATGTACATCATTTCCCCAGATTGGGGGTGAGATGGGCAACATACACCGGAAACAGAAATGTGGTAGAAGAACATGACTAATAACTCATACTAAAAGAGTGACTTTGAAGCAACTAGCTTCTGATCTTTTCTTGAATTTTTAATAATTGGGACAGACATAGAAAACATGGTTGTTTTCTTGTTTTCAATGCCTTTAAAAGTGAGTTCCCTTCATATCACAATAATATTTTCTACAAGCTATAACATCTTTAGAAACACACTCATACTACACACGGCTACAGTTTCGATCATACTCCATTTATATATTTTCCCCAAATTCTTTGATCCATATGTCATTATGAATGACATGGCGGGCCGTTACTTGATTTTATTACAACTCTAGTGGGATTTGGTAGCTTTCTGCCATTTATTATTCGCCAGAGGATATATATATATATATATATAATATATAATATATATATATATATATATATATATATATATATATATATATATATATATATATATATATATATATATATATATATATATATATAGCGTTAGTCAAGTAGTTAGTTTTTGTGCAATACGTAGTTTAGATAGTACTAGGTTATATTTTTTCTGCGTCTTTTTTAACTTAAGTTTTTAGTGTTTCTATTTTTTATATTTATTTTAAACGGGTTTTAACATAACACAACGTATTTGGTTAATTATTATTTTAATTTATAAACATTTTTGTTTTATGTTGAATAATTGTTTTTTTTATCGTAGATTTGTGAGGGTGAGTGTGTGTGTGTGTGTGTGTGTGTGTGTGTGTGTGTGTGTGTGTGTGTGTGTTTTTTAAACTTTCTAGATTTTTCATATTTTACATATTGTAAATACGGTTTTAGCGTTTAGGTTTTAGTGTGTGAAGAATTTTAACGTGATTTCACCTTTGGTTTTTTGTGTTTGTTTTTGTCTGTTGTTTTTGTTTTGC
>JABUQX010099076.1:35000-37003 GCA_015478945.1 Trachelipus rathkii
GCGATCAGCAGTGGTTGACATCTGCCGTAACGTTGTACATGATACGGGCGAAGTGTTGCTCACGGAGTACAAGCCATACTGTCACATGTCCAACATTTTCCACTGCTGCTATAATATGTGTACTTATCCTGTTATTATCCTCAACCTGCTGCAAGATACGTCCCTCACAATTAACATGTATTTCTCTTCCTCCATCTGATGCCCACTTTTTAAATGTCCCGATTTCCCGTAACCGTTCATCTAATCTTTGAAAGGTTTTTTTATCCGATAGACGTCTATTAGGGAACCGGTTCTCGTATAAACGTCTTGCCTCTGCAGAATTACAACCGGCAGGACCATACATTAAATGCATGTCCTCCATTTCATGATTCGAGGACATTTTTAGGTAAATAACACCTTAAATCCTACCACCGAATGTACAAGGTAGATCGTACAGTACGTATATCAAGATGTCAATGATAGACACTATCGGGTTATAACGACTGATGATAGGGTGAAGGTACACTTACACTTTAACTTTTCCAAATTACGCAAGGAACTGATGATCTGGAAAGAAACCGAGTACCCAGTTAGATGAATTATTAACTTTAACTTGTTCATCATTTTTTTGACCTCAAGAAAGTAAAATGGCACCGAAATACACAAGTATATACAAGAACCCGCTATATTTAAAGTTTTGTATCATTTCATAGACAGAAGGCAGGTAGCATACCATAATATTCTTTTCAGACTATGAAAAGAATTGCCAAGAATAAAAGTGCGCGTATTTGATTCCTTCTCATTTTTCGTGAATTTTGTTCACTCAAAAGAGAGAGTATGTATATATATATATATATATATATATATATATATATATATATATATATATATATATAGTATATAGTATAGCAGTATATATATATATATATATATATATATATACAGTTGTCACGGACTGCTGTAGGAAATAGCTTTTTTTTTTCAGTTATAACCGCCGCTCCATCTAACGCAAATTGCGCAGATGAGCACAGACGCAGGCTTTAAAGTGAGGGAGATTAAATTGAGTAGGAAACATAGAATATGGAAGAGAATTCCACAAAACAGAGGTGGCAGGAAAGAAGGAAGCACCGCAGTGAACTAACCTGGAGTTACCAATATCAACACAAAACTCATGTGCAGACACAGCACCCCCTGTGCTACGAGGGCGTCAAGCGCAAAGATGGTGGTACGCGAGTGATAAGTTCCTCGAGCACTTGTACCTATAGAAAAAAAGATAAAGCACCAAATATCGCGCCGCAAAGATAGAGGGTCATGAACTAGAAAGTACAGGGACAGTTTATAAGCCTTTGGCCTTTGACTCGACATTATCCAAAAGCCGGGTTTAACCAGAGCCCCCCCCCATAATGAGAGCAGTACTCCATACAAGGGCGGATGAGACCCTTGTATAGCTGAGTAACTGAGAAGAGGAAAAAGTCTCGCAGTCAAAACAGAACCCCCAGTTTCTTTGAGGCCGTTCCTAGCAAACTGTTGTATCGTGAGGTCTCCAAGACATTTTTTGTTTCTGTTAAGGCCAAGGGATGTTTATATTGTCAACAGGAGAGACGAGAGAACCGTCGAAAGAGATAGGAAAGTTAGAAGGTGTCTTAAAGAGGGAAATTTAGAAGTTGGTTTTTAAAGAATTAAATTTCACTAGGTTGAGACGACCCCACCCGAAATTTGTCCAGACGGCGAATAAATCGGAAAGGTTAAGACGAGAGGCAATTCTAGAAGTAAAAATATGAAGATTTTTCACTTTACTCGAATCTTTATTCCCTATGTAAAATCTCCTCCACTGCTAATTATAATTCAGGGCCATGATTAGTGTTTTCTTTAAAAAGGTTATATATATATATATATATATATATATATATATATATATATATATATATATATATTGAAGCGGCGTAATGAAAACGCAGTGAAAGCGTTTCACGATAAATGCGAAACATAAACACCCAAATTGAAAGAACGAAGTGCTACTATGG
>JABUQX010099077.1:0-2500 GCA_015478945.1 Trachelipus rathkii
ATTATTTTTTCAATATATTCTCTTTTCTTGTCACACTCCTTCAGTGACTCTACTTTAATCACAATTCTCTATCCTTTATTCTGCAACTCCAGGTCCGTCACGAACAATCTATGATCCGAATCCATTGCTACTCCAGGTATCATTTTCACATTCCTTATTAGCCTACTATCAGACGATATTATATAATCCATAATAAATCTCTGATAGAATTCTCCTGTGATATTGTTCCATATATATCTTGTGAGGCTGTGTGAGTCCCTTTGCTGGAAAAAGAAAATCATGATCTTCATTCCCTTCCTTAAACAGAAATCTATCAGAATCTCTTCTTTAATATTCCTTATCTCCTCTCTATGCTGTCCCACCATTCTCTCCACCTCGTCATTTTTACTCCCCACTCTTGCATTGAAATCTCCAATCAGCAACAATATATCCTCATCTCTTCTTCCATCCTCCACCTTCTCCTCCAACATTTCCATGAAGTGTCTCTTTTCCTTTACTGGGTGTCCCTCTTGCGGTGAATAGACCTGGTAGAAGTGGTATCTCTTTCCCTTGATTTTAAAGGTTGATCTTACAAATCTTTCATGTATGACTTCTATAGTCTGTGTGAATGGTGGCATCTTCGGCCCTACTATGAAGCCCACTCCGTGCTTCCTGATTCTCTCCTCTACTCCTTTATATATCAATACATATCCTCCCCCATATCTCTTCCTCTCTCTTCTCCTCTCATTCGCATCCTCCGCCATTCCCACCATATCAATCCTCTTCTCCCTCATCATCTCCTGGATCTCCTCTTTCTTTCCACCAAACGTTGCTATATAAGCGCTCGCGCATTTAATTTTAATAAGCGTCTGTACAAGTTTCTAAAATCCAGAAATCGCTTACCGAGTCCTGTTACGTTGGAAGGTCTCATCCTTCCATCCGGGGCTGGTTCTTCAGTGTGTGCATAGCAATTTTCAGTTTCGGACAGTGCTTGCTAGGCCTATCCTACTTGCCTAGCCCAGAGCTCCATTAGTCGAACCCAGGGTGCACGACGAGGACGGCAGGACTTTTGCCATATATATTATAGTATAATATATATATACGTACGTATATATATTTATCTATATATATCTATATATATAGTGTATATATATAATATTATATATATATATATATATATAATATATTATTCTTCTCTTAACGCGTTTGTTTACTAGTGCAAAACCTTTGGTTGCCAACTGCAAATATATAAAATAAAATATTTACCACAGAGGAGAACGTTCTAAAGTAAAAAGAAAATTAGTTTTATCCTTCCCCAAACTGTCAAATTAGAATAAAGTTATTTTGTTCCTCTGTTTTTTTGGCCGAATTTTTTTCTTGAAAAGATGAAAAATGTTTTCACTTTTAAGGAAATTTAACTTTTATCCTTTTTCCAGACCTTTTAAATGTTACGAAATTGAACTTTAGCCTGGATTTAATAAGAATATTGTTTTATCATTATTCAGTGGGGTAGATTATTTTTTTTGTCGGCATATATATATTATATTCTATTATATATTATATAGGTATATATATTATATATTACATATATATATACGTATATATATATAATATTATATTAATATTATATCTATATATATCTTATATATATAATATATATATTATATTAATATATGAGATTTATATATATATATATATATATATATATACTTATATATATAATATGATATAATATATATGTATTTTACATATACATTATATATATGATAATATATATATTTATTTATTTTTATTTAATTTATTTAGTATTTATTTATTGCATTTATTTATTTATTTGTTTATTTATTTATTATTTTTTATTGATTTTTTATTTATTTTTATTTATTTTATTATAATATATATAATTTATATATATATATATATATATATATATCTATAGTAATATATATTATAATATATATATGTATAATATATCTGGCAGTTTTTTTAAATAATATGAAAGAAAACTAGCTTGGATATATATCAGGCACGTGCCGTGACTTGTCTCTCAGGGTAGGCAGGCTTAATTTTAATATATATTAATATATTATATATAATATATAGTATATATATATATATATAGTATATATAACTATATGTATATTTACTATAATATATATATATATATATATATATATATATATAACGCCATGGGCTTAAACACGATTCAGTTTAAGAGGTCAAGATTTACAGCTTTAAATATTTTATATATTATATATATATAATATAATATTATATATAATATGTGTATATTTTATATATATATATATATTATATAATTATATAATTATATAGTTATATAATTATATAGAAATTATGGTGTCTAAAATTGCTGTGATATTTCTTTAATTTTTCTGCAACTTGTTTTTTAATGTGTAGTCTGCAGCTGAATATCAACGGTACGCCTTCCGAGATTGATTTAATAGCTTTGGCAGCCGCCAAACGCTATGCGACATACTGAAAGTTCTAGCGGAAAATAATG
>JABUQX010099077.1:15000-35000 GCA_015478945.1 Trachelipus rathkii
TATGCACCTGCCAAGAAAATGAAAATCTTAGAAGAAATTCCATAGGACTCCAAAGACCATATGCAGAAAACTTAAATGAGGTTGTTGGAAGATAGGTGTTTGAATCTCAAAACATTGAAGAAATAAAATTTATCTTGTAAAAAATGTGGGGAAGTAGGGGAAATAAAAGTTAATACTAATAATAATGATAGTGATAGCAATGATAATGATGGTATCGAAAGTGATAGTGTTGGTAATATTGATTATAATATTAATAATGACAACGATGAGATAATTTGTTAAACAAAACAACATTTTTGCAGTTCATAATATTTTACACATTAAATATTCTCATTATATGGTTATTAATATTAATATTTATAGTGATAAGAACTGATGGTGGTAGTGCTAGAGCCACTGGTGATGTTGATAAAGGTGCTATTATTGATAAGATAAACTTTAAATAATGCATCCCAATTTTAGTATTCAAATAGTCATTGTCCTGGTTTCATCGTTGTAGTGATATTTATAATAATAAGGACTGATGTTGGTAGTGCTGAAGCCACGAGTGTTGATGTAAACAGTACTACTAAAATTTATAACAATTATTCTTTGAATAGTACATTCAAATTATAGTAATCAAATAGTCTATTATATTGGTTATATTGTTATTTAACAATTTTATAATGGTTTATAATATATATTTGTCTAGTTATTAATTATCCTAACGCTAGTTGAAATGAATGAAAAATGCTTTGTTAAAAGTTAGAATCATCACCTTGAATATGTTCGATGCTACATTGCCGTATGATACCTCAAAGGGAAAAATCCAATATTCGGTTCACGCTAAGCCTCAATTTCACCCCCCCTAAAAATGGACCTAAAATTCGGGAATTTTCAGCACGATTTTGACACCTACAAACACAACTTAACTTTTTTTGCCTTCTAAACGTCAGTTAGTATAGGGGGAATTTTTGGACACGTAGCTCCGCCCCCTTTTTTGACCTTGACTGAACCGTTGGTCATTTTGCCAAACGGTTATTTTTACCCTGACCTTTGACCTTTTGGCCCAAATTTTTTACCTGTCCCTTGACCTTTTTTGGGGCTTGACCTTTTTTTGGGCCCCCTGAATTTTTTACCTTAACTTTTTTTTTTGCCTTGACCTTTTTTGAGAACCCTATTTTTTGAGAAACCTCTTTTTTTTTTTTTTTTTTTATTTTTTTTTTTTAAAGGCAACATCTTTTTGACTTGCGTCCGGCCATTTTGCGTATATATGCTTTTGTAATCTTCGTCATTAATTTTCAATCGTCGCGTTCGTCGGGTTGAATCGCAAATTCATCGTCCACGCCATCGTCAATGGAAGAGTCGCGTCAAACGTTTTAACAAGTTCCGCGGAGTCCGTCGCATTCGTAGCAAAGAACCACGCACAAAGAACCGTTAAGTAGAAAGCAATAGCTAAGGTGTACTTTCATACGTTGTAATTATTATTATTTTAACTTGAAACAACGAGAGTTCAAGGCAAGTATTATATTTTACGAAAACACTTCGTTTTTATTAAAACTTATACCAAATATTTTATTGATTCTCCGAGAACCATACTATATTTTCAAATTCATCTTTCACTATTATATATATATATATATATATATATATATATATATATATATATATATATATATATATATATATATATATATATATATATAATATATATATATGTATAAATATATATATATATATATATATATAATATATACCTTAACATAATACGCTTTTATGCAAAAGGAATTATTTTGGTTTTTTAAAATATTGTAAAGGAATATTGTTTCATCAAGCTGGCCAGGCATGCAATGTAACTATATTCTTTACAGCTCCTGATTAGGAACTTCCTCTTCACCCATAAGGTGCAAAAGGGATTCTAAATAAATAAGGGAATTCGAGTTTTTCAAAATCTCCATGCCCTTATTAATCTTCCCAAATAACTATTCATAGATAAGATAGCCCGAAGTTATAATACATAGCTTTTCAAATTTATAATAAAAATAATTTAACATATTTTTAATTAAATAATTAAAAATATTTATTTAATATTTATCCAGAATATAATAAATATTTTTCTCCGAGGGACTAACTAATATAATTTATTTATTAACTAGTCTATTTATTATTTCACTAACTGTATATATTATATATATATATATATATATATATATATATATATATATATATATATATATATATATATATATATATATATAATATATATATATATTTATTTATTTCACTACTGTATATATATATATATATATATATATATATATATATAAAATGCTATCTGGCATCCTCTCTGAAATGCTGAACACGCCTTCCTCTCTCGAAGAGTTTTTATATTTTTCGTTTTAAATGTTTCGTACAGGATATTGTACATATAGGAGTTAATTCATAATATACAATTTAAACTTGTAAATAAATACATTTATAACATTTACAATATTTTATAATGTATTTGATATGGATATACTTTCTCTAATTCATCTAAACCGATTTCGAAGACAAACGTGGAATCATTATTTTTATCTCGTTTGTGTAGCATTATTAGCACGGGGTGTGCGTATGAAAAAAACAAAATCTAAAATACAAAAAACTGATTTTGAACGTGACGTTACAGCGACATAACAGGACAATATAGCATTAGAGTTTTTTTTAGTAAAAATACCTGCCGATGTCTGTGCTAAAAGCCTCAAGTTCAATTTGAATATTATTACCAACATTAAGCAAGAGAAGTTTGTTCATAGGTAACTTTATATATATATATATATATATATATATATATATATATATATATATATAAATATATATATATATATATATATATAGTAAATATATATATATATATATATATATATATATATATATATATATATATATATATATATATATTATATGGTATATAATATATATATATATATATAATATATATATATATATAATATATAATATATAAGGGTGTTCATTAGTGTTCTTCATGAGTATTAGATGAGTGCAGGTGCAAGTGCCAATGAGTGTTCAAGTGAGTGCCACTATTTGCCAAGTGCGAGTTGCCCACATAGTGCCAACTGAATTGCCACTTTTTTCAAAGCCTTTTCTAGCCTCCTTTGAGCCTAGAATAGCCCTAAATATGGGTGTCGTACCCCTATGTTATAAGGTATGGAGATTTCGATTGGTGTTATATTACAAGTTTGCCTAGGATTGCTTCCTAGTTATGAGTTAGCATTTTTCTAGCATTTCTAGCATGCACAGATACACACACACACACACCCACACACAGCTATAGTCACTTACACTCGCCCATAGACACTTACGCTAACCTATAGACACTTGCACTTACACACACACACACACACACACACGCAACACACACCCATACACACACACACATAAAACCACACTATGTCACTATATACAACCATACACTATACACTTATACATTCCATAGGACACTTAACACTACTGGCACTTATACACCCAGCCATAGACACTTACACTTACACTCACCCACAGTCACTTTACACTTACACTCACCACCCACACGATATTTTGTTTGTCTTAACTTTGATGTTCTCTAAATGATGGTTCACTTTGATGACTTCAGATCTTATGATGTTTCAGCCTTCGAAGGCTCTCAACCCTCGTTTACTGCTTTTAACTCATATATTTATTAACATTATTTTCTTTTATATTTTTACTTAATACTTTTTAATTTATAAATTTAAAAATAATATGTAAGAAGAAAAAAATCCAGAGTAGCTGTTATATATAAACATTTTATTTACTACAATTGTACGAAATTTATTATAAACATAAACTTTACATAACCATTAAAGCAGTAAATCAGTTAAATCAATAGAGGTGTTACCTAAAACCCTAAGCGATTAGTATGCTTTTGTTTTTACTGCTTTTACTGCTTTACTGCTTTAAAATCAGTATACGCTGCTTTAACTTTCTGCTTTACCGCTTTAACTTTCTGCTTTACTGCGTTTAAAACTTTCTGCTGTATTACTGCTTTAACTTTCTGTTTTACTGTTTTAACTTTCTGCTTTACTGCTTTAAATCATATGTTTTACTGCTTTAACTCATATATTTATTAACATAACATACCTTAAAGGAGTAAATCAGTAAATCAAATAGAGGTGTGACCTAACACAAAGGGGGATTAGTATGCTTTTTGTTTTACTGGCTTTACTGTTTTAACTCATGTTTTACTGCTTTAACTCATATGTTTTACGGCTTTAACTCATATATTTATTAACATTAACATTACCTACCTTAAAGCAGTAAATCAGTAAAATCCAATAGAGGTGCACCTAGCATCAATAGGATTAGTACGCTTTGTTTACTAGCTTTACTGTTTAACTCATGTTTTACTGCCCTTAACTCATATGTTTTACTGCTTTTAACTCAAATATATTTTTAACATTACTTACCTTAAAGCAGTAAATCAGTAAATCAAAGATGCTACCTTAGCATCAAAGGAATGAGTATTGCTTTTGTTTTTACTGCTTTTACTGCTTTAACTCATGTTTTTACTGCTTTAACTCATTTTTGACGGTTTTGCTACTGTTCGCACACTTTTGAACGTTAATACCGTTTTATTATATATATATATATATATATATATATATATATATATATATATAATATATATATATTATATATATATATATATATATAAATATATATATATATATATATATATATATATATATATATATATATATATATATATACATTTCTGTTTCAGTGTTTTACGATAGTTGACAAGAATTGTAGAAGAAAACGAAAATATGGCTGCAAATAATCAAAAACGTGGTCTAAAACGCACTTTCAGTGGAGATGTCGAACCTGTATCAGAAACCGTGCTCGTAGAAGTAGTCGAAGAGGTTGAATTAGTGGAAGCTGTGGGTGCCTATGAAAATGCAGTCGATGCTGATGATGACCGAAGACAGAATGCTGTCAAACCATGCAAAAGGGTAAGTGATGTTAAATTATTATTATTATTATTATAATATATATATATATATATATATATATATATATATATATATATATATTTTATATATATATCAATATTTATCTTTTTAGTATATATTATATAATATTATATATATATATATATATATATATATATATATATATATATATATATATATATATATTCATCTTTATTTTACAGCGTAAGATGCTTAGGGTGACCGAGAACGAAATACCCCTTCCTGTACCAGTGAACACTGATGGCGATGCTCTTGACATATCTACGGATAGTGATGAGGAATGTGTGCGAACTCTACCTGAAGCGGAGAGAAAGATGGACTTATTTCTTAATTCCCAACCCGTTGATAATAGGATTCGGCCTAGAGTAAGTTTCTATATTATTTCTTAAGCGTTATTATATTCATAGACGCTATTACAATAGATATTCTATATATATATATATATATATATATATAATATATATATATATATATATATATATATATTATATATATATATATACCTATATATTTAATATATATATATATATATATATATATAAATATATACTTATAATGCTATTTCATTACAGTGTGATAATATTGGTACTGCCAGTACCCCTTGTGTCAACAAAGTCGGAGGTGGCCGGGATGCAATTAGGCCTGTTAAGAGAAGACTGTTGGCTGAGCTTGAACGTCGCAAACGTCTCCAATCAGACTTAAACACCGAGGCACCCAATGAATCTCCAAATACACATGAAGAGCCCCCTAATCCCTTATCTGAAACGAATATCCCAACTTCGGAATCTTCGGTAAGTTACAATCTAATTATTCTATATATTACTGAAAAATATTACTGAAAAATGCTGTTACATAATAGTATGTATTCGAATGTTTATGAATTTTCATTCTTTTTCCAGAAAAAGCAAAAACAGAAAGGGAATCCAGGACGGATCGCTGATGACGGGGCTGTTGCGGGTCCTTCACGCGTAGAGGTATTTCATGATGATGAGGAGGAGGTTGATGAACCGCCTGCACCTTTCTCGACAGAGTTGTTAAAGGTAACACGTGAAGGATCTACGCGTAACTCAGGGATTATCGATAACCATCGGTACAGAGTACGTGTCGATACAACCCAGATCTTTAACGGAATTCGCAACATTAATGACGTACTAGTAGGGGTGTCATTCACAGTGTGATAGAACAGGTACGAGGAACAGTGGTATATCGGGAATATACCATCCGTGCAGGATTCCTTTTCACGGATAGGAATGGAGGTCAATTCCATATACGAATACCTCATGAAATGATTTCTCGACCGAATCTGGCTCAATATTTATCGGACCGTTTTCTAGAACTCTTTCAGTCTGGAGATCAAGCCATGTTGGATGATTTCATTGTAGATGTTCAGATATGCCACAATCCGGAGGGTAATGGACCAATTGACCCTTCGTCTGTGAACTTTATACACCCCCACGTCAATAAAGTACACCTTGGTATAAATAACGAGAATAGGGAAATAACAACCAGTGTAGGATGTGGTTTCAGGGCTATAGCTGCCTGTTATAAACTTCACACTCATGTACCTAAAAAGACAGGCCAAGCTGCGCCTAAAATAAAGACCTTTAAACCTAATGATCTACATGAAATAGGTAAAGATATTGCAGATCGATGCGGGTTGACTTATGAAGTACCACTAAAGGCAGACGATTTTACAGTAATAGAGGAAACATTAGGTTGCCGTATATTTGTTTTTACCAAAGATAAGCACGGCAAACTCGAGATAATGTTTAAACCCCACGAACAGAATAGGGACTTACCTCTCTTTGTAATAGGATATGATTCCGAGGAAACCCATTATTATTATCCTTTTCCTGGAGATTCAATCAAGATAGCTCTAGGCAGCGTAGTTCCTAAGAATATCAAGGGACCAGTTTTTTGTCATCAGTGCTATAGTTTCACAGATCATTTAATTAATCATTTACAATCCGAATGCACTGAATACAGGTGCGGACAATGCTTAACTTATAAATGTAAAGGGATGCCTGGCGACACATCTACACTTTTGCACTGTGATGATTGCAATAGGGATTTCTATAATGAGGATTGCCTTGAATTGCATAAAGACCTCACATGCAAATACCTTAAAGTATGTACCTTGTGCGATAATGAGATAGTAGCTAATAAAAAAGGTGAACACCAGCACGACTGCATGCACATTAAATGTGGACTGTGCGACGCGAAGTACGGAATAGAGGGCGATAATCATCAGTGTTTTATGAAGAAAATCAAGGTTCCAACAGATAAAGCTTTCGCCAAGCGTAAGCCCACCTTTACCTTCTATTACGACATCGAAACCTATAATCATAATAGTCGTGAAGAGGAAGGAGGACGCGTAAAAACTGACATGCTTCCCTATATTCTAGTGAGTATGTTAGTATGCAATGACTGCGGCGAGAAGGAACTAGACAATTCATCACCATGTGAGACTTGCGGTACGGCTCGGACTGAAATATTCAAACTGAATCTGGAAGCAACAGAAGAGTATGAGAAGTGCCCCGTCGACCTTTTTCTCAATTATATATTCAGATTTGCTGAAAAACACAAGAAGTCAAACATACTAGTTGCAGCTCATAATGGCGGTAAGTTCGACAATCAGTTTGTTTACAGCAAACTGCTTGCCCGACCTACCGTCCATTCCATATCCTCCAACCCGGTGAAACGTGGAACCAAAATTATAACTATGACAGCTAACCACAACATCCAGTTTAAGGACACGTTAATGTTTATGCCCTGTGCGCTGAAAAAACTTCCTAAGTGCATGGGCATTACAGGTGAACTTTCTAAAGGATTCTTTCCTTACCGTTTTCTTACCCTCGAGAATATAAATTACAAGGGAAAAATTCCGGCTAAGGAGGCTTTTGAGACACATCGCATGTCCGACAGTGAAAAGGCAGATTTTGATCGTTGGTACCAAACATTTAACGATAAGGACTACGATATCATGAAGGAGTGTACAACCTACTGTGTCCAGGATGTTAATATTCTTCGACAATCCTTCGAGAAATTCAGGGGTATCTTCCTTAAGGATCATAAAGTTGACTGCCTGCTTGATTGTTCCACCATTGCAGCATTATCATTCATGGTATATAAAATGCACTATATGCCTGAAAATACACTGGCCCATATAGGACGTACTGATGATTCAAACTACTCATATGATGGTGTGAAATGGCTTACGTTCATGGAAATGTATAAGGGTCGGCGAATCGAACATGCAAGGAATGGTGGCGAGCGTAAATTTAAAATCAAAAACAGGTATCTAAAACCTGACGGGTACGTTGAAATTCCAGCTGAAGACTACGTGCCCTTTGACCTTAATGAGTTCTTATCGTCCCGCCAACTCAACGTTAATGAACAAATGATAGAACTGAATAACAGACGACCCCCTCCTCCAACTGGAACAACCATGAAGAAGATTGTCTTGCTCTTCCACGGTTGCGTATGGCATGGTCACCAAGCATGTAAGAAAGGATTAGAAAGTCTCCACGGCAAATCAAGTCTTGATAGGTACAGTACAACCATGAGGCAAGAAGCGGATTACAAGTCACAAGGGTATGAAGTAATTAGAATATGGGAATGCGAATGGACGAAAATGAAAAAAGAGTGTGAGGTCGCTGTTGTAAACAACAACGATGAAACACGAACTGAGAAGCTAGGTAGATATGTCCAATCAATTGGAAATGAACTTGCAAATGCGAAACTAGAGGTAGGGGAAGCCTTGTACGGCGGCCGTACAGAACCCTTCGTCTATTACTATCCACCGACAGAAGGTGTTCAATTGAAGTATCTAGATTTCACTTCATTGTATCCTTTTGTCCAGAAAACAAAACCCTTTCCAGCAGGGACACCCACGAAACTCGTAGGTAGGGATCTTCCTTCCATAGAAAAGTTCATTCAAGAAATGAATTCCACTTATTTCGGTCTCTCGTATGTTTCCGTGTTACCTCCTAAGACCCTGTACACTCCTGTTCTGCCTGCACGACATGACAATCGGCTAATATTTTCACTTTGTAGAACATGCAGCGCATGTGGCTATGAAGGCAAATGCAGACATACGGACAATCAACGTATGTTAAAAGGCGTATACTGCAGTCCAGAGTTGGAATTAGCTGTAAAGAAAGGCTATGAGATTAAAAAGATCCATGAAATATGGAAATTTACACCTTCAAATGACATCTTTGGCGATTACGTCAAAACATTCTTGAAATGGAAGACTGAGGCTTCGGGGTTACCGGATGGTATAACCGATAAAGTCTGTGAAGAATTCCTTCAATACCTGCGAGATTTCAAGGACATTGAGGGTGTAACACTTGATCCAGACAATATTAAAAGTAATCCTGGAATGCGTTATATAGCTAAACTACTCCTCAATTCATTATGGGGAAAACTAGCTCAACGTATTCCAAAGAATGAGGATATCGTATGCACGAGCTATGCACAGGTCTGGGAATTAATGAAGAGAGCCGATCTTGAGGTGAGAAATATCATTGTAGCGGATGATAAACATATAGTTGAAGTCACACACACTGCCTTCACTAATAAAACAGCAAAGGCCACGAACTGAGCTGTTGCATCCTATTACCCACAGCTTATGCTTTAGGGTAGATTAATATAATCTTTCCTCCGAACTAATGCAGCCGACAAAAAAAAGTAGGTTCACAACTGTTCCTCAGCCCTAAAACGTATACTTCCTCCTTACTGTTGATTTCTAGATTTAATCACAGCACTGTTCGTGTTTATCTTCTCCTACAAAGAGTGCTCTCTCTGAAAGGTTCCTATATACTTAATATCACTCTATAGATGTGTGGAAACATTTGCCCTCTAAGAGGTTCATTACACACTAACTCTTGATCCACGTATTAATAGCAGCCTAGGATGAACTTTGGCTAAGTATTAACATAGTTCTATCTGGCGACCTGTCTATCTGGCACTCCTCTCTATATAGTTCTCCTCACCGTTAATCCTGTCGTATTATACATATAGTCTTTGCCACACTTTGCATCCTCAGTCTTAATTCATGGACATTCACATTCTTACTACAAAGCACAATAAGGTCCGTTAGAACAACTTTTCGGAGTGAATCTTCCGCTCAACACGATAGTTAATATTCACTATTAAAACAGCGGTCGATAGACCCAAACGAATCTCCCGAATGAGAATTGCCGTAAATCAAGGATTTTGTCTGGAGAATACTAACATGACAAGAACTCGCAGAGTGATTGTGGTTTATTTCTAAAACTGTGCCTCTCTTATCGGAGCTGTCGTGTAACAATCCTCCACCTCTTCCTTGTAGAACCCTCTTCCCTGTCGAAATGTTCGCGTACTACCACGCACGTGGTACAGCATCCAATTAGCCTCGTGATGAGCTGAGGACATTGGACATGATTTTTTGCAATATGTATGAGAATCTGATTAATACATATGTTGCGATCGTTCACTCTCACATCAGAAGGGTTATTATCTCACATATACATCTAGTATTGCCACTCAGCGTGGATTCTCTCTACTCAATCCTATATCTTCTACGTCAAATACTACCTTAGCGTAACACTATTGCTCTGACGCGCGCTCGAGTTACCAGTTTAATTCGAGTTCTTTTCTCACTTCATATTTTAGAAAAAAAAGTAGCGGGCCGAGTAAAACTAGGAAATGTGCTCCATCCTTAATACAACGGCTATATATAGGCCACAGAGTTTTCGTCTGACGGACAGAATATACTTAGAGTCACCATCTATAACGGCAAACTCTTATGTTCTAGGCTATGTGCCCTTCCGCCTAATCCTGAATTAATGCCACACAAGGAGAATATTGATTCTTAAGGTTTAGGTTGTTTCGCTACTTGTGTTGTTAGTGTTATTCCCATGATTATTAATTGTGTTGTTGCTATAATTAAAACTATATGTGTCTACAAAGATAAAATTTCACCACAAATGAGATTTCTTAAATTACATATTTTATCTAATAGACTTGAATATGCACTTAATAATTTTATTTCCCTCTACAAGTTATATCAATTATCGATAATTCATTTATTTGTAATTTACTATTCGCATCTATTACACACAACTTTTCGTCTTGTACTCTTCCCTTGGGTTATATGCAATCTAACTGATGTTTTCTTCTCTTTCATTTAGTTGAATATTTTATAATTTGCAAGATCGTTCTGATCCATTATTTTTTTTTTTCATTAAGCATAACTTATTTTTAATACATGGATCTGTGTTTTGCCTTAATTAAGAATCTTCTATATTTGAAAATTTTACACAATTAATAAGTCTAACAACGCCAGTGTGTGTGAACACTTTATATCCCTGTTAGACTGGAGTAGTCCCCTACTTCGCGCTACCACGCAGGATCGAGGTGATTCACTCTCACAGCTCTCTTTAAAATGGAAATGTGTATGAGAGTGTGTGTGGGTGAGTGCGTGTTGTTGTGCGCGTGTGATGTATCAACTCTCCTAGTCTCACTATTTCTCATTGTGCTCGTCTGACGGTGTGTGTGCTTGTTGTGTGTTTGTAGCGTGAGCACAAATGGCGCGTCACCTTCTTTGTACTACTATCGCTAATATATAATAATACGACATGGCCCACCACCACGTCATAAAAACATTGCTTTGACAGTCATATAACAGATTCAACATTACCTCCAATCCGAATTGAATGAAATAGAGACTACACTCTCAAGTGAGAAACAATGACGCGATATGCATAACGCACCTCAGATCTACAATCAACCTATTCTTATGTCTCAGAGTTAAAGCGGTAGTCTTAAAAACCCCAAGAGAGTGAGATAACACTCAATGTGTTCAAAAAGCCCTCTTTAAGCGCTAAAGAGAGCCACTAGTCTTATATAAATCAATTTTATGCGCCCACTCCACTATCTGAAGTCGCGAGCGTCATTTCGGAAGTTTTCAAAGGTCACGCCTCGCCTTCTAATCGAGTATGAGTAGTGTCAAGTTTACTGTTAAGGTATGTAAGTTAATATAATATATGAGTTATAAAGCATATAAACATCCTCGATGTTAATTGAAGCACTCGATCTGATGAGATGCGAGAAAGGAATTTCTAATCACAGAGATAAAACATATACTCGCGCTAGGAAAAATTAACATAGTCAGGTGAAAAGCAGTAAAGGAACTTTTCGAGACCTTTTTCACTAAGAGGTAAGACAAGAGCACAGGAAAGTTAATAGCTGATAAAGCAGAAATGAGTTTAAAATGACTAAGTAAAAGCAGTAATTATAATAGAGTCTCAGATTAAAGCAGTAAAACAAAAGCATACTTAATCCCTGGTTTTAGGTAACACCTCTATTGATTTACTTATTTACTGATTTACAAGGTATTAAGAGATTTAGTTTTTATATAATAATATTTCCGTAACAATTATAAATGATAAAATATAATTAATTGTATAATTTAATATATCCTGAGGACTCACATCTGTGAATTTATTCTTTCATTACACACAAATTTTTTAATAATATTATTTTATAAATTAAAAAAATAGTATATTAGTAAAAGAGTATATTATGAGTAAATATAATAAATAATAGTTTAATAATATATTATGTTTAAATATAATTATTAGGGCTATATTAGCATATGAGTTTACGTTTTAATAGTATTGCTGAAAAAATTGTTTTGATTTAAATAAATATGTATTAAATGAGTGATATGAATATAAATAAATATAATGTAATGGACATCATTAAGTATATATTATATTTGTAATAAAGTTATTAACATATGATATGTCATATTTTATCTGATATATAGCAGCTATATATAGGTATATATATTGCTAGCCATGCGGGTATCAGCTCACTCGACGGCGGTAGCGGGACTAAGGGCTGTAACATATCAGTACAATATATAAGTGGTTCTTTTTGAAGCGTATATGTATTCTTTGCTTACTACGATATGCTCACGACGGACTCTCCTAGTGAGAATTATATTGTATTAAAACGTGAGTATGACGCGCTCTCCTCAGTGTGACTAGATAGGGTGTAGTAGACGATGACATTTAGCGATTTCACAAACCCGACTGAAACGCGTAACGATTTGAATAATTAATATGACGAAGATTAACAAAACGCAATATAAAACAAAATGGCGGAAAGCAAATCAGATATCAAACTCAATAGGTTAGTATGCTCTTTAATTAAAATAAATAAATAAAAATAATAAATATATATAAAAAAATAAATAAAAAAAAAAAAAAAATAAAATAGTTTACTTCAAAAAAAATAGGGTCTCAAAATAATAAGGTCAAGGCACAAAAAATAGTTAAAGAGTATAAAATAATTTAAGTGATTGACCCTAAAATATAAATGATCATAAGCCTCCACAAAAAGGGGTCAAGATCAGTAGTAAATAAATATTTGGCCTAAAAAAAATAGTGTACATAAAGGCAGGTAAAAATTAACTCAGTTGTCAATAAACATGACCAGCGGTCACGTACAAGGTTCAATAATAAGAGGTGAGCGTGAGCTACGGTGTCCAAAATGGCCCTCCTACTACAGGAGGTTGCATATATAATTATATATATATATAATATATATATATATAACATTATATATATATATATATATTATATATATATATATATTAATATTAATATATATATATATATAATATATTAATATATATATTTATATATTATATTAATATTATATATATATTAATAATATATATATATATATATATATTAATTATATATTTAATTATTATATTAATTATATATATATAATATTAATATATTATATATATTAAAATATATATAGTATATATATATATATATATATATATATATATATATATAATTATATATATATATATATATTATAAATTATATATATAATTATTAATATATATTAATATATTAATAAAAAAAATAAAATAATAATATATATATATTATTATATATTAATATAAAATATATTAATTAATATATATAAATATATATATATTAATATATATATATATTATATTAGTATATTTAATATTATATTAAATTAATTAATATATATATATATATATATATATATATATAATTATTTAATATATATATAATATATATATATATATATATATATATATTATATATATATATATAATATATAATATATATAATTATATTTATATATATATATATATATAAATAAATAATATATATATTAATATATTATATATATTATTAATATATTAAATATATATAATATATTAGTATTATATATATATATATATTATATTATATAATATATATATTATATATTATAATTATATAAATATTATATAAATATATATAATATATATATATATATATATATAATATATTAATATATATTATTATATATATATATAATATATAATATATATAATACTTATATATATATATATAATATATATATATATATTATATTATATAATATATATATATATAATATATATTTAATTAATATTTTTTACCTATTTAAAATATATATATTTAGGTATAGGTGGTTTTTTTTTATTTCTAGAAGATAGTTGTAAACCGGTTATTGTAAGTATGTGTATTTAGGAGAGGCTATTTTTTATAAATTTGAATGATGGTTAATTTTTAAACATGGCATAAAGTAGCTCATGACTAACGTAATATGCTAAATATATCAATTAAATTTGTCTCAGTAAAACTTTAGACCATATTTACTACTCAAATATTATAAAATAAAATTTATGTAAACAGATCTATTTATAAGGTCTGATATGTATGGAGGTATCCATCTATTTATTATATATATATATAACTAGATCGTATAAAAGGGTCAACTGAATCCCTTGGTTCATATCATATCACAAACATCTATAATTAACCAAATGAGAACTAACCTGGTTGTGATTTAGGCACTTACTAAAATTTGAGAATATATACACTCTTTACTCAATAAAATTATCAAAACAAGTTAAAAAGGTACATTAACACAGTGACAAACAATATTTGTTGTGAGATTTCTTTTATGATGTTAAACATTAAATATTTTTTTAAATGAAGTATAAAGTTAAGGTATGTATGACGGAATTATTTCAGTCTCAGTAATGCACATGAATCTTATAGTATTATAGTGAAAAGATAAGGGTGTATAGCCTCCTATTTGTAATCTATGCGTTGATTTTCAGGAGTGACAAGCAGCTTGAGGAGTGATAAAAATTTACAGAGCCCTCCTTTCTCCGAATATAAAAGTAATAAACAATATATATAGATAAGTAGAAAGTAGGTGAGATAGAAAGTATTACGTGTAAGACTTTGAATCATCAGATAGGTAAATTTATTAAATCTTTTTATATTGTTTAATCCTTAAAGAACCTACAATTCTATCGTTTAAAATTTTTTTATATTTTAAAATACCTATCATTCAATAATGCTTTTTACACGTCTGAAAAAGAAATTTCTTGGTTATTTTATTCGTTTCCTTGTTATTTTGATCTGCATCAAAATAGCATTCTTACATTTCAGCCCAAAATCTTCCTTTCCGTGTTTAATAATATAATATTGTTTTAATTTTTTATCACGACTCGGTTTGGGACCGGAATATTCTTTCAGCTAATTTACTTAAGTGATATTGTGATTTTTAAAGTAGAACATAAGCATGCCAAAATCTCTCGAAAACAAATATTTTTTTTTATAAACGGCGTGTGGCCAAAGTGGCTGACGCATTAATGTAGTTACATTAATGCGTCAGCCACTTTGGCCACTTCTTTAACTAAGTATTGTGATTTACCGTCTCATTTAAAAGTTTACCTTACATGCAAACTTACCTGGCACTGCTAGAATTCTGGTTCCGGAACATCAGCAGGGCTTGAGTTACTCCGTTGTTCATTTATGGAACTTATCATCTAGACAATACCAGCGCTCCATCGTTTAAATTCAGTCCATTCAGATCGTTTTGTTCTCACTATCATTTATCATGCACCACAGGTTCATTATCAGAGTGCCATTTGTTGTTTTTTTTTGTTTTTTGTTTTTATTTTTGTGCATAATCCTTTTGAGTTAGCTGCATACGACGCAGTCGTAATGGGAACCAGGCAAATTAAATTACATACTTCATTTAACAGCCTGGAAGCAAAATGGCCTCCTCGGTCTGAGAGAAGCCTTTAAATCATTCCACAGAATGGGATTATTTGGCTTATCAAGGTATGAATTACTGATTCCACAGTAGCTTCCTTTAAGATATAAGCAAACGGGTACTTACAAAATCTGTCTATGAACACTAATAAATGCTTGTTTCTCTTACTATAAGACATGGTCACAGGGCCTACATGAAGAGCCTCGAACTTTATCGACACTCCTTTAAACCTCTTGAACTCAGGGTTGATCCTTTTTGTCGATTTGTTTCTCTGACAGGTATCACAGCGCTTTATGAATTCCTTCACACGGCTATGTATATTCTTAAAACAAGATGACCCCTAATAACTGTCAGGGTTTGTTTAACTCCCAAATAATTTTGGGTGTGAATTTTCGCTATTATGTCGTCGATCAGATTTTCAGGAAAGATTATTCTTGCGATCTTTGTTGATATATCGGCTATCAAAGTCACTAACGTATCTCTATATATGAACTCTTTGTGACAAGCCCTTAATGCTGAAGGCACCTTCTCTCACAACAGATCTCTGGTATAGGCATCCGAACTCTGTTCCGAGCTTAATTCTATGAAATCAATTTTCCTCTTAAATTTATCGATTATTTCTTTCAAATTCAATTTGCTATACGTTATTAAATTTATGAACTACCTCTCATTAAAATTATCATCGTCATTTATAGTATTATTATTATTATTATTATTATTATTATTATTATTATTATTATTATTATTATTATTATTATTATTATTATTATTATTATTATTATTATTATTATTATTATTATTATTATTATTATTATTATTATTATTATTATTATTATTATTATTATTATTATTATTATTATTGTACATATTAATCATTTCTTTCTCCTTATGAATCCTCTCGGACACTTTTAAGGCTTCTTTTCCTTCCTTTTCATCACTACAAGGGCCCAGGGAGAATGGCGGCTCGGGGGCACTAGACTCTTCCCCTTTTTGATTGGGAACTGGGGGTGTGGTTTGAGTTTCCGTCTCTCCTATGCTCACTCCCCATTGGTCGGAGAGGAATCCCATAGAAACTCGCATAGAAAAATTAATTATAGGTCGTCGGTTTCTTTCAATTTTATAATTTTCTGCCGCTTTATAAGGTCCAAGCTCTTCTATCTCGCTTAAATAAATAAAAAATTTATTTATCATTTCATAATAAGCTTCTATTTAATGTACAAACTACTAATTAAGTTTAATAATCTTAATTCTAGGTGACTATGAATCTTAAGTATATTTTGATTTTATAATTAGTTATTACACCACAGTTGCTTATGCATACCATTGCTTTCCTGTTAACTATTAAATAAGCGCATTTTTCTAAACTTTTTGCTAAACATAATAATCCCTTAAAATATGAGAAAGCGCGCTCTCTCTCTCTCTCTCTCTCTCTCTCTCTCTCTCTCTCTCTCTCTCTCTCTCTCTCTCTCTCTCTCTCTCTCTCTCTCTCTCTCTCTCTCTTTCTCTCTCTCTCATTTCACTTACGTCCCCATTCATTTGTGCGCTTGCAACTGCAGCATCACTTACTCTGAAGTATAATCATAATTCAGTTTCCTCGTCAAGATAGGACAGCAATGTGGATTTCATTATTGCAATTTTAGGTTTGTTAAAAGCATTTTCAGTTTCAGCCGTTCACGCTATCTTTTTTTTTGAAAGGGGCTTTCTTTTTAATAAGTTTGTTAATGGTTTCAAGAAGCATGCAGCGTCTGCAACATTAGAGCGGAAAAAGTTAAAAACTCCAAGAAAGTCTCTGTGCTGCTTTATGTTGGATGTTTTTTCAACTTGCAATATTGATTGTACTTTATCTTTATTTGGTGAAACTGCTTTTTCACATATGTTAAACCCCAGGAAATTTATTTCCATCGTTGCCAAAGAGTATTTCTTCGGGATTATATACACATTCATATACCTAAACCTCGCGAAGATTTCTTTCAATATTGCAGCATGCTCCTTTATTGTTGCAATTGCAATACGAATATCATCCAAATAAACGTACAAATTTTTAATATCGACGAGTAAGATGGACATCCAGCGTCGATACGCGGAGCTAGAATTTTTATGCCCTTGTATCAGGTAATTATAACTATAGCTACAAAATGGACAGGTAATTGTAAAACATTTTTTAGTTTCATCATCTACAGGTGTGTTATAATATGCCTGAACTAAATCTAATTTTGAAAAAAAATTTCAACCCTGCAGTTGGTAGATTATATCCTTTATCTTTGGCAAGGTGAAATTATCGAAATTGATCTTAGATTCAACAATCTTAAGTCAACAACTAATCTGACACGCCCATCTGGTTTTTCTAAGAATGCTTCTTTGAAAGCCCAACTGCTAATCGTACGGCGTATCACCTTCGCTTCGAGCAATTTATGTATTTCTTTTCTCATGCTTTTATACAGGTGTAGTGAGATATGTCTGATTTTTAACTTTATTGGTTCCCCTATCACTTCAACATTGTACGGATAGTTTTCAACCATTCCAAAAAGAATTCTCTCCGGTAACGGACAATTTCCACTCGCCCCTCTACTCCTCCTCTCTCCTCCCCCTCTTCCCTCTACCTCTCCCCTCCCAGCTCTTATAGTACAGTCTTTTGTGTGTGTGTGTGGAATTTGTGACGTCACCACCCACACATGCACAAATCTCATCTCTTTTTCCTTTATAGTATTTAAATATATTTTCCTAACGTTCTAATTGTCGTTCTTTTAATCTTAAATTTGAATTTTCATATGGGTTTGAGAAAAAATCTTTATAATTTTTAACTACTTCATTTACCATGGGAAAATCGCAAAGAGGTATGTCAATTTTAAGATTGGAGAGAGGAAAATTAGAATTTAGAAAACCTTCAGAAATTTCGTTTGCGTCGTTTGCCGCCATTTTAGAAGCAGTGGGCAACGTCCATTCAATATCACTAAAGTCTAAAAATTCTTCATTGTCTATGCAATGAGGATTTGAAATTTCTACTTTTAAAATTTAAACAATTGATTTCTAAAACAATATTTTATTTTCTTTACTCTCTATATTTAAATTTAAAAAACAACTATCATTTGTATCCTTAAAATTACAAAGGGAATTTAAATTTTCGTTCGTTTCTACCGATACCTGGGTTTCTTGCGGATATTTATTTTCTGGGTCCACCGTATCTGGTTCGGTAGACCTCCTTACGAGCTTTCTGCCATCGATGACGTCAAAGTTGCTTGCTGTTTCGAAGAATTTGAGGTAGCAGGAGAGATGAGGGTGTACATCGAGCATAGATGTCCTTCGCATTTATAGGCATGATGAAGAAACCTTTTGTGAAATTATCATAGCCCATCTGCGTACTCATGAGTTCGGCGTTGCTAATTCTAGGCTGACTAGTGCTCCTTCTTCGTGAATATCTTCTATTTTCTTCGTCTGGAGGATTTTTTGATGTTTGGCAGACTGGTTTTCACCATGTCGGTGATGCTTTGGGTCAAATACTTGACTTACCCGGTCGTTTTTTCTTGGGCGTTAATTATGCGATTCAAAATTCCTTCATGCACGAAGGATTCTCTTGACGTTCTAGCGGGTCATCATTCTTCAACTGTTTGTACGGAATTTATTCCTGCCCATTTCTTCTTTCTCTGGTTGCGTAGTTGTTGATTTCATTTTGAGCGTAGAAATTTCTGTATAAATTGTCGGACAATTCTACTGTATCGTCGAAGCTTTGATTGCCTTGGTAAGTTATCAAACTCACTTGCATTTGATCAGGAGTTTGTAACAGGAATAGTTCTCTAATGAAATTTGAGCCACTTTCAGCCAGCAGATCAA
>JABUQX010099078.1:0-27500 GCA_015478945.1 Trachelipus rathkii
AGAGAGAGAATTCCTAGTCACTATATTTATAGTGATGTTTCGAGGAGCGAAAACGACGATGATCGGGTGACGCTTTAGGGTATCTGATGATAGACGTAATAGAGGGCGAATAGAGAAAAAATTTATTTCAGAAGACTTGGTGGAAAGACGATATCTATTTTTTTGAACCGAGTTCTTTTTTGTGAAGTTATTAAACGTATTCTACTTTATTACAAGCAATAACATTTCATGTTGGCTTTTTCCGCGTGTTGGAGAATATGAATTTTCAACAAATTTTTAAGCTGTTCGAAGTCATAAAAAACCTTTAAATTAAATTATAAAAATTGTTGTTGTTTTTTATATAAAGGTTTTGATTGGTTAATATGAAAGGTATCATTACAAATAAAAATTAGTATACATTAAAATTTCTATTGTGTAATTTTGTAAATTATGTATTTGATTAACCGTGTAGGTAGTAAAAAATTATTCTTGAATAAATCATTAATCAAATTATGTTTACATTGACACTGATTTATGACTCATCATGGGAGACCTCTTCGGGCAATATTAGGTTCAAATGGTTTTTGCAATTTACATAATAATTTCGATAATAAAAAATTTGTGAAAAATTTTTGGGGAATTTTTAAGATTTTAACACTTAGATCTTCGATCTATATCAGTTCAGATATTCTTTTTTTTAATTTAAGTCTCATAAAATACCGTTTTCTTTATTAAATCATTTAGGGTGACTAAAGTAAAATAAATTATTGGAAAAATTAGTAATGAAGTTGTGGTGAGAATAGCAAGCTGTGAATTCCTTTCGAGTACCTATTTTTAAGCTAAAGGTATCTTCAAACAGATTATTAGATATTGTGACCGCCTCATCGGGAATAATCAGTGAAGTTCTAAGGCATTCGAAACTTAAAGATTTTTTTTGTGAATTATTATTATTATTTTCATGAATTTTTTTAGATTTTGGCACTTAGGCCTTCGACTTATATAGGATTCCCTTCTGATGTCACTATATCGGTTGAAGCGATAGTTTATCCTAAATAGGTGTCGCCGAGCCGTTGGTGTTTTTTTTTCGGTTCCGTGAAAGTTATATCATAGTGTCGCGCTTACGGAAGCAAAAGCGGCTGAACGCTTGGAGTACAAATTTGGTTAAGCTTAAAGTAATTTCAAACGATTATGACGTCATAATTAGTGAACGCTCATTCGGGACTAATATAAGTTGAAGGTTTAAGTGCAAATTTCGAAACTTAAATTTTTTTTTTTGTGAATATTATTATTATTTTCATAGAATTTTTGAGATTTTCCGGCACTTAGGTTCGACTTAATAGTCTTTCCTTGAGTCACTATTCGGTTGAAGAAGATAGTTTATCCTAAAAAAAAAGGTGTCGCGCGAGCAGGTTAGGTCGTTTTTCGGTTCCCTTCGAAAAGTCACTATTATACAGTGTCGCCTTACGGGAATCGCAAAAGCGGCTGAACGCTTCGAGTACATTTTGTTAAGTCAGAAATGGATAATCGATTTCCAATTTTATTTCTGAACTGGCACATCTTTGAATTTGATAGCATGAAGTTTCAAGTGCAAATTATTAAACCTAAAACTACTTTTGGTGATATTAATTATTATTAGTTTTTTTCAATGAATTTTTTTTTAGATTTTCGGGGACTCCTTTCGACTTATATCATGTTCTTCTGTTTAACTATTCTGTTGAAGGTGTATAGTTTTTCCTTAAAGGTGTGCGAGAGCATGTTAGGTCGTTTTTCGTTGCCTTGAAAAGTCATCTATAAAGATGTGCTTAGTGAATCGCAAAATGGCTGTAAAGTTTTTCTATACATTTTGTAGCTTAAAGTTTTCAAACGTTATGCGTCATATAGTTGACGCCTTCTGGGAACTAATATAAGTCGAAGTTATAAGTAATTCCGAAACTTAATTTTTTTTGTGAATTTTATTATTATTTTTTCATGAATTTTTAGATTTTCGCACTTAGCTTCGACTTATATCAGTTCCGTTCCTGACGTCATATTCGGTTGAAGCTGATAAGTTTTCCCTAAGAAAGAGGTGTCGCGCGAGAGGTTAGGTGTTTTTTTTTCGGTTTCCTGTAGAAAGTTCATATATACAGTGTGCCTTACGGGAATCGCAAAGCGGGCTGAACGCTTGGAAGTACTATTTGTTAAGCTAAAGTAATCTTCATGAACCGATATGACGGTTCATATAGGTGACCCTCATAGGGAACTAATAAGTCGAAGTCAGTGCAAATTCCGAACTTAATTTTTTTTGTGAATTATATTATTATGTTTTCATTTTTTTTAGATTTTCGCGCTTAGGCCTTCGACTTATATTCAGTCTTCTGATCGTACTATATTCGGTTGAGGCGAAGTTTTCGTAAAAGGTGTGGCGCGAGCAGGTTTAGGTGTTGTTTTCGGTTCCCTTCGAAAGCTATATTATATAGTGTCGCTTTATCGGGAATCTGCAAAAGCGGCCTGGAACCGCTTTTGAGTACCATTTTGTTAAGCTTTAAAGTTTTCCAAAGCCTGAATTAGAACGTCATATATGTGAGCCTAATGGGATACTATATGAGTCGATAGTTTCTAAGTGCAAATGTCCGAACTTAAATTTTTTTTTTGTGTATATATTTATATTTTTCATGAATTTTTAGATTTCGCGCTTAGGCCTTCGACTTATATCAGTCCCCTTCCTGACGACACTATCGGGTTGAAGCGATAGTTTATCCTAAAAAGGTGTCGCGCGAGCAGTTAGGTCTTTTTTCGGTTCCCTTCGAAAAGTCATTATAATATAGTGGCGCCTTACGGGAATCGCAAAGGCTGAACGTTCGAGTACCATTTTGTAGTTTAAAGGTATTTCAAAGCGATTATGACATCATAATGTGAGCTGCCTCATCGTGGACAATATAAGTCGAAAGTTTAAGTGCTAAATAATTCCGACTTAAATTTTTTTTTGTGAATTATTATATTTATTTTTCATGAATTTTTTTAGATTTTCGCGCTTAGCCTTTCGACTATAGCGTCACTATATGACGTCATAATCGGGTTGAAGCGATAAGTGTTTATTCCTAAAAAGGTGATCGCCGCGGCACGTTAGGTCGTTTGTTCGGTTAGCCTTCGACAAGTCAACTATTAAGTACAGGTGTTCGCCTTTAGGATCGCAATGCGGCTGAACGCTTTCGGAGTACCATTTTGTTAACATTAAAGTATCTTAAACGGATTATGAGTCATATAGTGGCGCCTCATTTCGGGACTAATATAAGTCGAGGAGTTCTAAGTGCAAATTCCGAAACTTAAATTTTCTTTTTGTGATTTTATTATTTATTTTTTCATGAATTTTTTAGATTTTCCGCGCTTTAGCTTCGACTTAGTTCAGTTTCCCTCCTGACGTCACTATATATCGGGTTGAAGCGATGTTTATCCCTAAAAAGGTGTCGCGCGATACACGTAGGTCGTTTTTCGGTTCCCTTCAAAAAGTCACTATAATACAGTGTCGCCTACGGGAATCGCAAGCCGCTGAACGCTTTCGAGTACCATTTGTTAAGGCTTAAAGTAATCTTCAAACCGATTATGGACGTCATAGATAGTGACGCCTCATTCGGAATAATTATAAGTCAGTTCTAAGTGCAAGATTCCGAAACTTAAATTTTTTTTTGTGAATTATATTTTATTTTTTCATGAATTTTTTAGATTTTCGCGCTTAGGCTTCGACTTATATCAGTTCCCTTCCCTGACGTCACTATCGGGTTGAAGCGATAGTTATCCCTAAAAAGGTGTCGCGCGAGCATACGTTTAGGGTCGTTTTCGGGTTCCTTCGAGAAAGTCACTATAATGACAGTGTCGCCTTAACGGAATCGCAAAAGCGGCTAACGCTTTGGGAAGTACCGATGTGTAAGCTAAGGTTCTTCAAACCGAGTTATGACGTGATATATTGACGCCTCATCGGGAACTAATAAAAGTCGAAGTCAAAACTTAAAATTCGAAACTTAAAATTTTTTTTTTGTGAATTATTATTTTTATTTTTTCATAATTTGTTAGATTTTCGCGCTTAGGTTGATCTTATATTAGTTCCCTCACTGACGTCACTATATCGGTGAATGCGATGTATTATTCCCTAAAAGGTGTCGCGCGAGCACGTTAGGTCGTTTTTCGGTTTCCCTTCGGAAATAGTCACTATAATACCAGTGGGCTTACGGATCGCAAAAGCGGTGAACGCTCTCGAGTACCGATTGTATTAAGCTTTAAAGGTAGTTTCAAACGATTATGACGTCAATAGGACGCTCAATCGGATACTAATTATATAGTCGAAGTTTCTAAGGTGCAATTCGAAATTTAAATTTTTTTTGTGAATTATTATATTTTTTCAAATGAATGTTTTTTAAGATTTCCGGCTTAGGCCTTCGACTTATATCGTCCCTTCCTGACGTCAATATATCGGGTTGAAGCGATAATTTATCCCTAAAAAGGTGTCGCGCGAGCACGTTTGGTCGTTTTTCGTTTCCCTTCGAAAAGTCACTATATACAGTGTCGCCTTAGGGAATCGCAAAAACGGCTGAACGGCTGTCGAGTACCATTTTGTTAAGGTTAAAGGATCTTCAAACCGATTATGACGTCATATAATGACGCCTCATCGGGAGACTGAAGTTATATCGAAGTTCTAAGTGGAAATTCCGAAAACTTAAATTTTTTTTTTTGGTGATGATTATTATTTTTCATGATTTTTTAGATTTTCGGCGCTTAGGGCCTTCGACTTATAATCAGTTCCTTCCTGACGTCATCTATAATCAGGGTTGAAGCCGATAGTTTATCCTAAAAAAAGGTGTCCGCGCGAGCTACGTTAGGGTCGTTTTTCGGTTTCCCTTCGAAAAGTCGACTATAAACAGTGTGCCTACGGAATCGAAAAGCGGCTGAACGCTTTCTGAGTGACCATTTGTTAAGCTTAAGTAAATCTCTTGCAAGACGATTAGACGTTCATATAGTGACCCTCATCGGGAATAATATAAGTCCGAAGTTCTAAGTGCAAATTTTCGAAACTTAAATTTTTTTTTTGTGAATTATTATTAATTATCTTTGTTCATGGAATTTTTTAGATTTTCGGCGCTTAGGCCTACGATTATATCAGTTTCCCTTTCCTGCGTCACTATATCGGGTTGAAGCGATAGTTATTCCCTAAAGGTGTCGCGCGACGCAGTTGGTCGTTTTTTCGTCTTCGAAAGAGTCACTATAATTAAGTGTCGCTTAACGGGAATCGCAGAAAGCGGCTGAACGCTTTCGAGTACCATTTTGGTAAGCTTAAAGTATCTTCAAACCGATTATGACGTCATTTAGTGACGCCTCATCGGGAACTATATAAGTCGAAGTTTATTAGAAATTCCGTAAAATAAATTTTTTTGTGAATTTTATTATATTTTTTTCATGAATTTTTTAGTTTTCGCGCTTAGGCTTCGACTATATAGTTTCCTTCCTGAGTCACTATATCGGTTGAAGCGATAGGTTTATCTCTCTAAAGGGTGTCGCGCGAGCGACGTTAGTGTTTTCGGGTTCCTTCGAAAAGTCACTCTAGCCATAGTGTTGCGCTACGGGAATCGCAAAGCGGCTGAACGTTTCGAGTTACCATTTTGTTAAGCTTTGAAAGTATCTTCAATACGATGTATTGAGTCATATAGTGACGCCTCATCGGGAACTAATATTAGTCGAAGTTCTAAGTGCAAATGCCGAAACTTAAAATTTTTTTTGTGAATTATTATATTATTTTTTGTTCATGAATTTTTTTAGATTTTCGCACTTAGCTTCGACTTATATCAGTTCCCTTCTTGACGTCACTTCGGGTTGAAGCGATAGTTTATCCTAAAAAGGTGTCGCGCGAGGCACGTTAGGTCGTTTTCGGTTCAATTCGAAACGTCACTATAATATAGTGTCGCCTACGGGAATCGCAAAGCGGCTGAACGCTTTCGTGTACCATTTTGTTAGCTTAAAGTATCTATCAAACCGATTATGACGTCATACAGTGACGCCTCATCGAACTAATATAAGTCGAAGTCCTAAGTGCAAATTCCGAAACTAAAAAATTTTTTTTGTGATTATTATTATTATTTTTCATGAATTTTTTGATTTTCGCTTAGCCTTTCGCTTATATCATTTCCTTCCATTGACTACACATTATCGGTTGAAGCGATAGTTTATCTCTAAAAAGGTGTCGGGCGAGCACGTTAGGTCGTTTTTCGGTCCCCTTCGATTCGAAAGAGTCATATATAATAGTGTCGCCTTACGGGAATCGCAAAAGCGGCTGAACGCTTGCGAGTACCATTTTGTTAAGCTAAAGTATCTTCAAACCGATTAAGACGTCATATAGTGACGCCTCATCGGAAACTAATATAAGTTGAAGGTCTAAGTGCAATTCCGAAAAATAATTTGGACTTAAAAAAAATTTTGTGTATTATTTTCTTTGAGAAATTTTGATTTTAGCACTTGCACACGATAGACTCGTTTTTTGATAAGTTTTTGACCTTCGATTCTATACTTGAGACTTCGTCTATAGCACTTAGACCTTCGATTTAACACCTTAAAACTTCGACTTAGCACTTAGACCTTCGACTTATACTTAGACCTTCGGACTTAGCACGTTTAGACCTTCGACTTTATATTAGACTTCGACTTAGCACTCTAGCCTCGACTTAGCACTTTGGCTTCGACTATACTTAGATCTTTCGACTTAGCACTTAGACCTTCGACTTATATTTAGACTTTCTTAGCAATTAGACTTTCGACTTATACCTTAGACTTTCGATATATCCAGTTCCTTCTGCGTACTATATGGTTAAGCGATAGTTATCCCTAAAAAGGTGTCGCGCGAGCACGTTTAGGTGTTTTTCGGGTTTCTTTGAAAAGTCCCTAATAATATAGTGTCGCCTTTAACGGGAATCGATAAAGCGATATGAAAACGCTTTCGAGTACCATGTTGTTAAGCTTAAAAGTGATTCAACCGATATGAGGATCATATAGTGACGCTCATCGGGAACGTACATATGAAGCGAAGTTCTAAGTTGCAAATTCCGAAACTTAAAAATTTTTTTGTGAATTATTATTATTATTTTTTTCATAGATTTTTTTACAGTTTTTCGCACTTAGGCCTTCGACTCCGTATATCAGTTCCCTTCCTGACGACACTATAGGGTTGAAGCGATAGTTTATCCCTATAAAAGGTGTCGCGCGAGCACGTTAGGGCGTTTTTCGGTTCCTCGAAAAGTCACTATATATTAGTGTCGCCTTACGGAATCGCATAATAGCGGTGACTCGCTTTTCGAGTAGCCATTTGTTGAAGTCTTAAGAGTATCTTCAATACGATTAATGACGTCATTATATTAGTGACGGCTCATCGGACTAATATTAGTCGAGTTCTAAGTGCCAATTCCTGAAACTTAAAATTTTTTGTTGAATTATTATTAATTATTTTTTCATGTAATCTTTTTTTAGATTTTCGAACTTAGACTTCGACTTATTTCAGTTTCCTTCCTGACACACTACTATTTCGGGTTGAAGCGATAGTTTATATCTTAAAAAGGGTCGCGCGAGCACGTTAAGGTCGTTTTTGGTTCCTTTCGTAAACGTCCAACTATAATATAGGTGTCGCTTACGGGACATCGCAGAAAGCCGGCTGAACGCTTCGATACATTTTTGTTTAAGGCCTTAAAGGTATCTTCGAAACCGATTAATGAGCCATAGTAGTGGAGCTGTAAGTCCTCATGTTTTGAATATATAAAATGGCAACATGGCATTTCAACCTAGCAAATTGCTAGTTGCTGCCTTAAATTCGTATTTGTTTTTTAGTTTCGGTGGAAAAATCTGAAGAAACAATAAATTAAAAATTTTGGCACAAATCAATAATTAATGTATCATTTTTTGGTGGACACCTTTATGCATTGTGCAACCCCTTCCTTTCCGAACTTGGAAAAGATTTACCTTAAAAATGTAATTGTACTTTTTTAAATGTTAAAATTTAGATATTGTAAAGCTATAGATATATTGGTTAGAAATGGCGATTAGTGCTAAGCGAAATACAATCTATTTATACTAAGAATAACCAAAAAGATACAAATAGTACAACATAGGTCATACAGGTTTGAAAATATAAGCCTGTCAATATGGCATCTTACTACGGGAAATTTCCGGCCTAAATTCTTTATTAATAAAGGGAACAAGAAGATCAAATTTGTGCCAAAACGTATAATAAAATCGCACTAAAGGGAACGTTACCTCGTTAATTTTAAAAATTCGTAGAAAAAAAATAATGGTCATACGTAAATGCAATTTCAATCTATCAATTAGTTATGACCTACTGTAAGGAGGCATGCTAATTCAGAGCAGTTGCCGTTGACTCGTCGCTACAGAAGTTTCAATTTTGCTTAAAGAAGGATTAAAACAAATAACAAGGAAATTTTAAAAGACTTTTATTAAATTAAAGGTTCGTGACACAAAGAGTATTGGAAAAAGGATTTGACAATAAGAAAAAAAAACGAATACACGAAATATTTGATCAAAATATTATACATTTTTTACAGGACCACCTTTAAACAATTTTAGAAATTCGTCCTGCCACCCTAGCTTTTCTGCCAACTTTTTACAGCTCTCGTCGCAGTCACCGATGAGGCTAAAATTTATGTTCGGTGTTCCCGATTCTAGTAGTTCTCGAGTAATTAAAAGCCGAGGGCAAGAGTTCGGCGCATTACTAACCAGGGGGGCGAGAGGATTAGCGGCTAGATCTGTTCCTATTAATATCGCTAAATCGCAATTCTTAAAGTCTTCGACGTACTTTGAGTATTTGTCGGCCGGTACGGACTCGTCGAATAAAAGGAGATCCGGTTTCACCACACCGTCTCCGCAATCGGGACACGTAGGGGTAACGTCTTTGAAGAGTCGTTCCTTCATCCATTCCCGCGTATACTCTTTTCCACACGAAACGCAATGGTTCTTACGATACGAGCCGTGATATTCTACAACCTTTTCGACTGGAAGCCCGATTGACGTATCCAATGTGTCTATGTTTTGCGTGTAATGTCGCAACAAGATCCCTTTATCATGAAGCAGTTTGGAAAAGTAGTGGGCTGGAGAAGGTTTCGATGATTCGGATGGAAAAAAATCCTTAATCAATTTAAAAAAAGGTTTCGGGTTCTTTTCGACAAATTCGCGCTTGAATATAGCTGGGGGGTGAGGCAACTCACCTTTTTCGTCGTACTCGTCTATATTTTGAAATATTTCGCCGGTCGGGGACATATTGTCGAGAATTCCCCTTGAAGAAGTAGTTATCAGGGGTCCGGCTAACGTGATTACGTTTTGACATCTTCCGCTTTTAATGAAGGAAACCACGTGTCCAGGCTCTGTTTGGGGAATGAGTTCATGGCAGGACCTTTTTCAGCACCGGCAGCTCTTGGCATTGAAGGCGCGGATTTCTCAGGCGCTTGGCGTACTCGCAGTCTCCTCAGGCTTGACGAAATTATGACTGAAGAGTGTGGCATCCCTTCTATATAATTGGGGATTCATAATTTCAAGTCTTTTCTGTTTATTAATTAATTATTATTTTATTATTTACGCATAGAGATATATAAAAATTATTCGTTTTGAAAATAAGATCGTGTTTATGCAGTCCAGCGTTCCGCGGCTTGGTTGTTTAATATATTAAGAAAATAAAAAAAAAAAAAAAAACTAAAATTGTTAATAATAATAATAATAATAATAATAATAATAATAATAATAATAATAATTGTAATTGTAATAAATATTGAAATTATTTTATTTTCCTACAATATTATATTTTTTATTAGACATGTAACTAGTTACATTCTTTAAGAATTTCTTTATCCAGAGAAATACAGGTCATACAGTAAAGGCCCGTCTACACGTAACGATTTTCTTGAACAAGTAAATCCTATCAATTAAAACACAGCATATGTAAGGCAAAACTGATGATTTACTTGGACTAAATGAAGTTTGACAAGTTCACAAAAGCTTCATGAGCTCGAGCTTCAATTCATTGTCTCTACAAAACTGAGCAAAAACTTTGCAAATAAAACCGAGTAATGTGGGTGCGAGAATTTTATTTGCAAACATTTTGTTCAGTTTCTTAGAGACTAGGAATTATAGCTCGAGCTAAATTACCGTAATCTAATTATACAGAGCGTGAAGCAACCATTACCGTAATTCGGTCAATTTAATCTTCTAACCGTAAAAAAAAATACTGTACTGATGAAAGAAATGGTGAGTAAAATTTTTTTTTATATTTTATTGAAGCAAAGAAAAAAAAAGATTGAAATAGTTATTATTGTTAACAATGTGTGTATGGTTGTTCAAGAAAAGGAACACATCAAAATAATCAATAGTTAAAAGAGTGGAAGCAGACTATTTTAGTAAAATCAAAAAAACGTACGTAGAATTACTTTCAATTAAAAAAATTGGAACATAACTGAAATGCTTCATATGTATATCTCGAGAACATTGGTTCGCGAAAATCTCACGAAAAACTTGTTGGATAATTATGGTGCAAGTGCAATGGGATAATGAAATATCTTAAAATTTAAGACCAGTAAAACAAAGTCCTGAGAATGCATTGATATAGGTACGAGAAAATGAGGTTGAATCAAAGAAATAGAAGGAATATTGAATAATGAGAATAGAAAGTACTTATACTACTAGCCATCATCATGTGAACATATTGTAATGAGTGTCTTCAAAAATATAAAAAATAATTAACAGGTCACAAAAATTACACCAGTAGTATTTTTGCTTTGGCAAATCAATACATATGATTCAGTAATGGCGCAAGTCATTCTTAAGTTGCAAGGGAAAGCGAAATACAGGTACAAATACCAAAATATGTTCCTCAGATTACAGAGAGAGAGATATCACAAAATAGTGAGTATTCGTTTATATCATAAAGAAAACTACAATATCCCATGAGATGGAAATGGGTTAGGTCTATGAGGCTCTATAATTAATAAAAAGGATAAGTGAGGGCGAGATATGGTTACAAACTGCTGGATAAAAAAAAGACAAAAACAATAAAAAACAAGTGATAACAAGTACACTTACAGTTTAGTCGTGTAATTTTGAGAAAGTGATATATTTGATATTTGATATATTTGATAAAATACACATACCAAAAATATGAAGAATTATAAAAGATTATAAAAAAACTGAAAAGGTAGGTGCAAATTGCCAAATATAAAGAAGATACAAAAGAAGACAACAAAAATCAGGAAAAAAAAAATGGATAATCAGATTTGGGACTTCAAAATTTTAGTTTGATAATGATTTGAAGTTCGAAAATGAAGAATTTAAACGTTCAACAAAAAGCATAACCCTTCAGAAAGCCCATGGAGTTAACGGAATTCTGAAGTTGGTGGGTTCAGTTTGGGATTGCCAAATAAAATGGAAAAGTATCACTGATAAGGACTTGACAATGAGATTTATATTGGTGAAAAAAAATAACCTTAGCATGAGAAAGCTTTTCAAAACTACTAAGTATCTAGTAAAACACTCGTTAAGCAACCTTACTAAAAAAGAAATAATCCAGCAAGCTTAGAGGGAGGTAAGATGATGATATATATATAAAAGGGTTCTAAACGAGAAGAGCAAGAAAAATTCACATTAGATAGTGATATAATATTAATTAAAAAACACTTATTAAATATTAGAGAAGACACTGTATATGATGTGTAAACGCTTATCATGAGGAAAAATGAATAAAGAGAGAGAAGTATAAAAAGAAATGTTCACAATTATAGTAAATTATGATAGCTTCATAATAGAGGTAACTTAATTGAAGAACACAAAGCGAGAATGTAGAAAATATTAAAAATGGAAAAAGCAGAGTGTATTGGATTATCAGAAAAATGTTATTAATGAGGTGGAATATGTGAAAGATGAATAAGAATATGAAGCTGTGATAGAAGCAGGAGTTCCTCCGCAGAAAAGTAAATGGACATAGGAATAATGAAACATGAAAAATTTGAGGAAGCGAAGATATTTAAGAAATATTAAGTAAAGATATTAAAAAGATATTAACTAAGATGAATCTAAATGAATTTACGTAAATTAAATTTATTTAAATTAATTTAAAATGAGACCTTTCAAGTTATTTCCTAAAAGTGAAGAATTCCAAAATAGCCATTTTGAAATCATCAAGGAATAATGGAACAATATTAAAAGAACTTAGCTGAAAAAAATATATATAAAGGTTTTGGTTTTAAAGTTCAAGATGCTGGATGAAAGAAAATAAAGACCAAGTGGTTTAATGACAAAATTTAAAGATAAAGTGAGCTTGTGTATAAAATAAAATTAGTATAGAGAGAGTGTTTTAAGGAACAATATTGAAATTCCATGCTATTACTATTCCGCCTATAATCAAATTTTTTGTTACCTTTATGCCTGAACACTTTACAACACTCTGAGCATTTCTGTGTTTTCTCCTTTGGAACTGGAGGGGTATAGAATGGATCATGGTATAAATTTTCATGTCGTTTCAACAGCTGCTTCTGGCGGAATGCCTATTGAAGTTTTAAAAATGAAATGTAATACCTTCATGAAAGAGCACTTTAATATGACCAAACAATAAATTTATTAGAAATATTTTAAGAAATAAAAAAGTCGTTCCTTGCATTACCTGATCACAAGCATTGCATTTAAAAGGTTTTTGCTCAGTATGAACCAACATATGAGACTCCAAATGTCGTAAAGTTGCAGAAGCGTAGGGACACAAATCACACTTAAAGCATTTTTCACCTTCATGGGACTTATTGTGCTGCTTAAAAGTATACCTTAAAATATTAAGAAAATGTCTAAAATAAGAAGGAAAGAAATGCGTTAAGTAGAATAGTAATTATTAATCGTTTTAATTTCAAAGGAAACTCTTAAAGTTAATTTAGGTTCTATATGTTTCAAAAATTCTTGAAAAAAAAAAAATACCCATAACAAATTCCTATACCTATCTGGAAATGCCTTTCCACATTTTTTACAGGTCAGTGGCTTATCTGAAGTATGTAATTTTTGTATATGAATTCTAAGATCAGTCTTCCTTCCGCAGGTAGTGGGGCACAGTTCACAGGTGTAAATAGGTTTATTTCCTACAGAAAAGATATGAGATTGTCGCACTTTATCAAACAATGACAACTAAGTAAATAACATGCTATAACAAAACCGTTTTAAGTACCTGTATGTATCATTTTATGAGCTTTTAAAGAATTAGATTGAATAAATCTAGCATTGCATATGTCACACTCATAAGGTTTCTCTCCTGTATGGATTCTGAGGTGACGTTTTAATTTAAATGTATCTGGACTAGCATAGGTACAATGAGGACATTGATAAGGTCTTTCTCCAGTGTGACATCTCATATGTCGTTTTAATTTGCTTAGTTCTACACTGGCATAATCACAATCTGTGCATTTATGAGGTTTCTCATGAGTATGAATGTATCTAACATGTCTTACAAGTTCACCTGTAAAATATTATATATATATATATATATATATATATATATATAATATATATATTATATATACATATATATATATATTATAATATAATATATATACTATATATATATATAATATTATATATAATATATAAATATATTATATATATACTATATATATTATATCATCCCTTCAGCGGGACCTTAATTCCCCGGAACTGGAGTAGGAAATGGCGCCAAGCATTCTGCACCAGAAATCCCAAGGCATGCAAGGACCATTCTAGGGGTAATAAACAAGTGGGTAGCAGGAGCCCGCAAAACCCCGCTACCTTCTCCATTAATAGCCTCTTATGACACGCAGAAAACTAAGTTGGTGTAAATTTTTTCTCCCCATACACAGGGATATATATATTATTTATACGTATATATATATATATATACTATATATATATATATATATAAGTATATATATTATATATAATATATACTATAATACTAATATATAAATATATTTATATATTATATATAATAATATATATATATATATATATATATTATATATATATGACTGATGCACAATGTTGCGGGTTTATTGGGTAATGTGCAAATTTCTGCATTCTCTGCGCGGCTGGTGGCTTTTAAAAAAGGTCATTCTGTAAGCAAAGTGCGGGTCTTCTTGTGCAAATTTTGGTTGTAGTGTGGAAAAAATGGCAGTGCTTTGGGGATCTATATATATATTACTATATATATATATATATATATAATATATATAATATATACGTATATATATATATAATATAATATATATATAATATATATACTAATACTATATATATATAATATTATATATATATATATATTATATATAATAAGTATATATATATATATAATAAATTATATTAAAAATTATATAAAATAAATAATATACGTTTATGTCTATATATGTCTGCCTATTTAAACCAGGGGGCAATTAATATTGGAATGTGTTGGTTAATGACGTATCTCCAGGAAATACATTATTTACCTTTCGGCTAGACTTTGCATTCTTTCATTATTGCTTACCGGACAAAAAAAGAATAATTAATTTTAAGGCACCAGTGTGCCGGAAGCCCGGCCGGGCGGTCTTGCTGTGCATTAGAGGGCAAACGAGTATTTCATCTATGGAATTTCTATTTGTTTTAATTAAAAAAAAAAAATGTTCATGACATTCTGCTTAAATTTTACATGGGGAAGAGTTCATTGGTATTCAAAATTTTAAAACCGAAAAAAAATGAAAAATTACCTAAGCTTTTACCCATTTTAAATAAGCTTAGGTGTGTAGTGCAAAAAAATATATATTAATTTCTTTTTAAGCATTTGTTGATATTTAAATATTAAATTTTATAGTCGAAAATTCCGCAATTCTTTAAAGGAAGTTTGTTATTTTTCTGTTTCAATAAAATTTAGGTATTCTAAATGCAATCCCAGTTTTTACCAAACTTTACAAAGCTTTAAATTTTTTATTGGCACCGTGGTTTAATTAACGTGTATATTTTAGATGTTCTATATGTATATATATAATAATACATATTATATTATATATATATATTTAATATATTATAATAAATATATATAGATTATATATATAGATGACGAGAGAGGAGAGTAAGAGAGAAGAGAGGAGGAGAGAGAACTGAGAGAGAGAGAGAGAACGGAGAGAGAGGAGGAGACGCGAGAAGGGAGAGAGAGGAAGAGAAGAGAAAGAGAGAGAAGAAAAGAAAGAAAAAGAAGAAAGAAAGAAAGGAAAGAAAAGGAAGAAGAACAAAGAAAAGGAAAGAAAGAAAGAAAGAAAAGAAAAAAAAAAGAAAGAAAAAAAAAAAAAGAAAAAAAAGAAAAAAAAAAGAAAAAAATGAAAAGAAAAGAAAAAAAAAGAAAAGAAAGAAAAAGAAAAGAAAAAAAAAAAAAAAAAAAGAAAAAAAAAAAGAAAAAAAAAAAAGAAAAAGAAAAAAGAGAGAGAGAGAGAAGAGAGAGAGAGAGAGAGAGAGAGAACCCAGAGAGAGAGAAGAGAGAGAGAGGGAGAGAGACCGAGAGAGAGAGAGAGAGAGAAGGAGACGAGAGATGAGAGAGAGAGAGAGAGGCGAGAGAGAGAGAGAGAAGGAGCAGAGAGAGGAGAGACGAGACGAGAGAGAGAGAGAGAGAGAGAGAGAGAGAGAGAGAGAGAGAGACGAGAGAGAGAGAGAGAGAGAGAATACGCATACTTGAAGAGATGAAATTACCTCCCATTTTTAATGGTTCACCTTTCTCTTTTTCGTTCACGTTTCTTCACACCACTCATCCATCAGGCAACATCTTAACTGACAACCATTTATCCACTTATCTTATACACATACTTAACGTCTTCACCCCTCTTCCAGACAACATCCTACAGACATCCCTACTACTATATCCCTGTGTGGGGGAGAAATAATTGCCCCATCGTAGTCCGTGCTGTCGTAGAAGACGGGACTAAGGGACGTGTAGTTGGGTTGGGCTGCCCCACTACACTATCTTCTTGCTAGGAATGCTGATGGCATGCGCCTCCGAGATGGTCGTGATCGCCGTAAGAGGCCTTCTATCTATTTACGGTGAAATTGTATGGAATGTCAGAGGAATAAATGTTGAGGAGAAGAAGAGAGAGGTGATGGGTGTATTTAGAAAGGGCAAATTTGATTTGCTCGCTGTGACTGAAACAAAGATTGAAAGGAAACGGTGGAAATGAGTGCTGTGGTGTGAAATGTGTGTGTGCTGCGTGTGGAAAGGAATGAAGAGGGGGAGAAGGAAGGAGTTAGCCAATTTCATGAGTGACTCTGTGTACAGAAGCATGGTAGGACTTTGTGTGTGTGAAGTACTAGAATTCTAATTGTTAAATTTAAGTTTGAAAAAGGTCAAGGTATGTGCTGGTTGTGACGTAGGACCATCTGAGGGAAATGTTGGAGAGCACGATTTTTTCTGGTAAATCTGAATGATGTTTTGGAATGATGTGTGAAGCTCAGATTGATTGTGTTGGGGGACCTAAATGGTTGGATAGGTGGGATCAAAAAAAGAGATGGTATAACAAGTAGTTTTGGGGTTCGGAAGAAAATGAGAATGGTAGGAAGGGTGATTGACTTCGTGTGAGGAGAAGATTTATGTTTGTATAATACTTTCTTTAAAACATAAGAGTATCCATAAATATTACTAGAGTTGGTGCAGGTAGAAATGGTATCGAAGTGTGAAAAGTATGATGATTTTGTGTTGGTGAAGATGTTGAATATGTGTTGGATGTAAATCAGTGAGGGGATTTAGGAATGGAGATTATCGGATCATTATGTTGTTCGATGTTAAAATTAAGTTAGTGCGGAGCCTAGACTGGAGAGGCAGGTCATACGGAAAAGAAGGGGTAGAATTAAGAGTGAAGAAGTTAAGCGTGAACAAAGAGGAATAAGTTATATATGAGCACTCGCAGTTTAAATCAGTTGAAGAGTGAACCAAGTGAAACTGAGGCAAAATCTGGGGAACAAAATGAAGGAAGCAGTGTTACTAGTGCAAAGAAGGTATGTGGAGTGCTAAGTAGAAGTAGAATGTTTAAAGTGATGGGGAATGGAAGAGGTGATCAACGGGATTATTAAGTAAAAAAAGAAAGCGTGGTGCAATGTTACTAAAGGCTAATGATGAAGGTTTCAAAGAAAGATGTTTGGGAATTATATAAGGCAGGGAAAAAAGCGAATACTTAAAAGGGGCAACGTGGAGAAAAGAAGAGGTAAATGAAAAGTTTTGGAAGGAGCATGAATGGGGACTTAGAGGGAATAGGAAAGCTTTTCTAGAAGGAAGCGCGAAAGGTTAAAGAATGAGAATAAGGGAGAACCTGCTTAGAATAATGCATAGGGATGGGTGATGCTTTTGTAACTGATGAAAATGATGTGAGGAGAGTGTGGAGAACACTTCCAGAATCTGTATAATATTAACAGTAATGGAGAGGTGAGATAGTGATTGATTGGATTTGGAAGTTGTGTAATTAAAGCGTTTTATGGAGGGTATAGTTTCCGAGGGATTGAGCGAGAACAGTAATAGTTACCCTTATATAAGAGAGATAAGGGACTGGTAGGAATTGTAGGGAATTAGTTTATGAGTATGTAGGGAAGATAGATGCTGGTATTTTAGTCGAAAGAGTGAGTCGAGTGACTGAAGGACTTGGATACACTATATATATATATATATATATATATATATATATATATATATATATATATATATATATTATAATAATATATATATTTTATATATATATAAAATATTAATATATATATATTATATATATAATATAATAATATATATATATTATATATAATATATATATAATTATATATATATAATATATTACTATATATATATATATATAATATATATAATATAAATATATATATATATATAATATATATATATATATATATATATATAATATATAAATAATATATATATATATATTATGATATACCTGTATATATTTCTTAGCTATATACTAAACATAAAATCATAAAGCAATTATAATTCAGAAAGTGCTTCATTTCTATCAAAGAATATTTAATAAATTTAGTATGTGAACTTCCAAAGTGAGATAAACTTGAAGTACAACACAAACCTGATGTTGTGAAAGTGCTTTCACACGATTTACATCTATGTGGCTTTATTCCTGTGTGTGTATTAACATGATTTTGAAGTGATGCTAGTGTCTTGAAACCCCTTTCACAAACCGAGCATTTATAAGGTCTTTCTTCACTGTGAGATTTCATATGTCGTGACAGAAGATACCTAATACAAAATACACAAAAATGTTCTAAAGAATTTAAAAGTTTAAGGTCACAAAAACAAAAAATAAATTTAGACCTAAAACGCATCTTCCACCAGCTAAGAAAGGATTTACATAAAAGGGTTTATAAAAGCTCTACTTTCAGTTTTAAGTGAAAGGGTATGACTAAAAAAAAATTTTTTATGAAAAATATTTTACATTTCTGTATTTGAACATTTATTTTTAAGTATTATATGTATAATCTCGTACCAGCCATTATATATATATATATATATATACTATATATATATATAATATATATATATATTATACTTATATTATATATATATATATATATATATATTATATATATATATATTAATATATATATATATATATATAATATATATATATTACTATATATATGGTGTGTGTGTGTAAGAGTAAGGTAATATGGTCTGTGAGTGAGAGACAAAGCTCCTCCAGTGTTAAGTTATGTAAGATGCGTGAGCAGCTGGAACCAGTGGTCTGAGTTTAAATATTTAGGGTATATGTTTGAATGAGAAGGGACGGATGATGCAGAGGGTAGTAGGAAAATGTGTTGAATGGCAGGAAGGTGGCTGGTGCAATTAAACGTGGTGGGAATGTAAAGCGGACTAGTCTGAGTTGTGCTAGCAGCTTACATTAGAGGGTATGTTGTTAATCTGTGTTATTGTATAGTAGTGAGACTATGGTCTGGAAGAAGAGTATAGATCTAAAGTTTAATGTGTTCGATGGACACGTAAGGGTGCTAGGTGTTAAGAAGAATTGATAAAATGAGGAATGAACTTATTAGAGAGTTGTGTGGTGTGAAGAAAGGGTAAATGAGAGAATTAAATGAAAGTATGTTTTAAGGATGGTTTGGTCATGGGAAAAGGATGAATGATAGTCGGTTGGTTAAGCGGATGTATAGTGAGCGAGCTGGTGTTTGGGGACCTGACCACCGGCTGGGAGGGGACCGAAGAAAAAGTGGATTGAGTCAGGTAAACGAATGTGAAGGAGAGAAATGTGAGTTTGATAGAGGCGGCCAGAAGAAAGGTGTATAACAGGAAGTGAATGGCGGGGGAATTGATGAGGCGTGGTATGGTTGTGCCACCTGGGCCAAGCGGATGAACCCTTACATTGACGCTTTACCATAGTGAGTGTCCATCGCGGTCCCATGAAGCTTTAGGGTTGATTTCTGACTGCGACGAGTTCTCACTATTAATGGTACTGAGGGGGTGGTAAGGCTGGGGCTTTCTTCTCGACGTTTGTCATGTTCTTCTACTGCTTTTCTTTCCGATGCTCGTCACGCACCTTACTCCAATTCTTGGGAAAATAATAGAAAGTAAAAGAAAGAAAGAAAGATTTATATATAATATATATATAGTATATATATATATTATAATATAATACTATATATATATATATATATATAGTATATATATATTAATATAGTATTATATATATATATATATATATTATATATATATATATATAAGGCTAGAAGTGACAAGAAATAATTACTACTATATGTATATATATATATAATATATATATATATATATATATATATATATATATATATATATATTATATATATATAATATAATAATATATATATATATAAATATATATATAATATATAATTATATATATATATATATATATATATATATATATTATATATATATATATATATATATATATATATATATATTATATATATATATATATATATATATTTTATATATATATATATATATATATATATATATATATATATATATATATATATATATATATATATATATATTATATATATATATATTATATATATATATATATATATATATTTCTTTCTTTATTCTACCTTCTATTTTCCCAAGAATGGGAGTAAGGTTCGTGACGAGCATCGGAAAAGAAAAGCAGTAGAAGAACATGAAGAAAGTCGAAAAGAAAGCCCAGGCTTACCGCCCCCTCAGTACCTTAATTAGTTGGAGAACTCGTTCGCAGTCAGAAAATCCACCCTAACGCTTCATGGGACAGCGATGGACCCTCACCACGCTTAGATCGCGTCAATGTAAGCGGTCATCCCTTGCCCAGGTGGGCCACAACCATTACCCCTCACAATCCCCCGTCATTCACTTTCCTGTTATACACCTTTCTTCTCGCCTCTACCAAAACTCACATTTCTCTCTTTACCTTCAAACATTCGTTAACTGACTCAATCCACTTTTTCTTCGGCCTCCCAGCCTGTCGGTTCCCAACCGACTGTCATTCATCATTTCCACATGACCAAACCATCTCAATATACTTTCATTTATTCTCTCATTTACCACTTTCTTCACACCACATAACTCTCTAATACGTTCATTCCTCATTTATCATTTCTTTTCACACCTAGGCACCCCTAAGATTGTCCATCTGAACACAATTGAACTTTTAGATCATACTTCTTATTCCAGACCATAGTCTCACTATACAATAACAAAGGTAACAACCATACCCTCATGTAAGACTCTAGCGCACTCAAGACTTAGTCCCTTTACATTCACCAACAATTTAATTGCACCAGCCACCTTCCTGCCATTCACAACAACTTACTTTCCTACTACATTCTGCATCATCCATTCCTTTCTTATCCAACATATACCCTAAATATTTAAACTCAGACACTTGTTCCAGCTGCCCACCATCTAACATAACTTCACACTGAGGACTAGGACTATTCTCACTCACAACCATAACCTTACTCTTATCCACGTTAACTTTCAAGCCCCTCCTTTTACACACCCTGCCAAAAACTCTTCTACCAATCCTCTCAAAACTCTCTTCAGATTTGCCAGCAGAAACAAAATCATCCGCATATAATAGTAGGGCACCCTCCACTCATCTCCATTCCCATCATTCTAACACACCATTTCCTGCCATCCCCCACCTCGAATTCTTTTTCATTAACCCCATCCATATACAAATTGAAAATAACCAAGGAGACATACACACAAACCCCGTCTCACTCCGCTATTAATCCTAAAGCAATCACCATTGACACCATTTATTCTTACACACGCTTCACTATCGTCTTACATACTTTTGATTCCATTCAGAAGCCTACCACCAACACCATATATCACTAACACCATATATATACTATATATAGTATATATATATATAATATATATATTATATATAATATATATATATATATATATATATATATATATATATATATATATATATATATATATATATATATTTTTATATATATTTATATATTATATATAAATAGTTTTATATATATAATATATATATATATACTATATATATATAATATATATATATATATATTACAGTTAACATGCATATTTCGAAAGCTAAAACATGGATTATTCTGTATGAAATTAAATATTCAGATTTTTCATGAAATTTTGTTTACAATTCTTTATAGAAAGATAAGGCTGGAGTCAGAGTTTTTTAAAAAGGCATGATATCCGGCCAGAGCTAGATACAGTTACTTCACTACCTTAAACAAAGCCTCAAGGAGAGACTGAAATTTTACGTAAATTTACTTTGCTTATTCTTATCTAATATTTAATTTCAAAAGAATTAAACATCTAAATTTTTAAAGGCATCTTTCTCTCTCTCTAATCGGTACATTATATTTACAATATTAAGTTTCAAAAATCAAAATTTAATTAAGTAAATTACCTCTTTGGATTAGTATAATTACAGTAGTTACACATATGCACCGGAGTTATTGTCTGTGATTTCTTGGGGATAAGTCTTAATAATTTCTTGTCATCTTCATCAACTGGTTCCTATTGAGGTAGAAAATAAAACTTTACAAAGTCTATTTTAAAATCTCTGAATTAAAAACTTCTAAGATTAAAAATCAGATTGTCACCAAAACTTGATTAAATATTACTAACATCAACCCTTTATTTGTTCTAATATTAAGTTTATTTTTAAGTTACCAATAATATCGATAAGTGTTTTAAAATAACATACTTTATTCAAGTAAGAAAGTCCATCATCGGCTTCATTGAAATCATAAACATGATCATCTTTTAAGTCCCCATCTCCGGACTGTTCAACAATTAGGACATAACTAACTTCTCCAGGATTTGTTGTAGAAGGAACTAGTGTTACTATTTGGTTATTTTGACCTTAAAATAGCAATAATAATTAAGTTAAACATATATATACTAAAACTAATATTTTATGATGCATTAATCCATTTCTTATTTTTTTATCGAAAAAATACTAAAAATGCAATCTTACCAGAATTTAAAATAACTTGATTACTACCATGCTCGCGTTGGTCAACAGTGGGCAGTACTTGCAAATGCTGGGCATTAGGAACACCAATATGATGTGTAGAAGATATATCAACCTATATATATATATATATATATATATATATATATATATATATATATATATATATATATATATATATATATATATATATTATATATATTATATATATATATATAATACCCACAACTTCAATAATATATATACTATACCTATATATATACTATATATATATAATATATATTATATATATTATATAGATTATATATATATATATTATATATATAATATATATATATAATATAGTAATATATATGATAATATATATAATATTATATAATATAGGTATATATTAATATACCTATATATATACGGTATATATTATATATATATAATTTATATATATATTATATATATATATATATATATATATATATATAATATATATATATATATATATATATATATATATAATATTATATATATGATAGTACGGGTAGAGGAGTGGTGAGGAAAGTTGAAGGAATTGTAAAATCTGCTGCTATAGATGAAATTACTGGTGAAATGATCAAGAACTGAGGCGAGAATGGATTGATGATAGATTGAAAGTTGTGTAGCAAAGTGGTTATGGAGGGTATAGTTCCAAAGGATTGGAGGAGAGCAGCAATAGTACCCTTATATAAAGGTAAAGGAAATATGGATAAATGTAGGAATTATAGGGGGAATTAGTTTATTGAGTTGTTTGATAGGGAAGATATATGCTGGTATTTGGTCGAAGAGTGCGTTCGAATGACTTAAGGACATGATTTGTGTGAAGAATAAGGTGCCGTTAGAAGAATGGTAGAAGGATATGTGGATCAAATCTTTTACATTGAAAACAAATGTTTGAGAAAATGAGAGAAGAAGAATAAATTGTATTTAGGTTTTATGGATTTGCAACAGGCGAATGATAGGATTAATAGGGAAGCTCTAGGACATGTGTTAGTGGTAGGCTTCTGAATGGAATCAAAAGTATGTATGACGATAGTGAAGCGTGTGTAAGAATAAATGGAGAAAGTGATTGGTTTAATATTAATGGCGGAGTGAGGCAGGGATGTGTTATGTCCTTGTTATTCAATTTGTATATAGATGGGTTATGAAAGAATTAGAGGTGGGGGTGCAGGGCGGATGCGTTTAGAATGATGGAGGAATGGAAGTGGAGGAGTGGAGGGTTGCCCTACCTATTATATGCGGATGATTTGATTTTGTGTGGCGAATCTGAAGACAGTTTGAGAGGGTTAGTAGAGAGATGTGGCAGGGTGTGTAAATGGAGAAGTTTGAAAGTAATTGTAGATGAGGGTAAGGTTATGGTTGTGAGTGAGGACCGTCCTCCGTGTGAAGTTATGTTATATGGTGAGCAGCCGGAACAAGTGTCTGAATTTAAATATTTAGGATATATGCTGTATAATAAGTGAGACTATGGTCTGGAATAAGAGGTATAGATCTAAAATACAATGTGTTCAGATGGACAATCTTAGGGGTTTAGGTGTGAGAACGAATTGCCATAAAATGAGGAATGAATGTATTAGAGTGTTGTGTGGTGTGAAGAAAGGGGTAAATGAGAGAATAAATGAAAGTACGTTGAGATGGTTTGGTCAAGGATGGATGATAGTCAGTTGGTTAAGCAGATGTATAGTGGTGATTGTGCTGAGAATCAACCAGCTGGGAGATGGAAGAAAAAGTGGATTGAGTTAGTAAAGGAATGCCTGGGGGAGAGAAATGTGAGTTTGGCAGAGGCGAGAAGAAAGGAGCATAATAAGAGTGAATGGTGAGGTTTTGTGAGGGGTTATGGTCGTGGCCCCCACATTGACAAGATGCCATAGTAAGGGTCCGTCGCGGTCCCGTGAAGCTCTAGGGTGGATTTTCTGACTGAGACGAGTTCTCACTAAAAGGTATAAAGGGGGGCGGTAAGGCTTGGCTTTCTTTTCGACTTGCGTAATATTCTAATACTTTTCTGTTTCTGGAACTTGTTACGCACCTTACCCCCAGTCTTGGGGAAAGAGGAGGAGGAGGAGGAGGAGGAGGAGGAATATATACTATATATATATATATATATATAGTATATAATATATATATATATATATATATATATCTATATATATATTATAATATATATATATATATATTATAATATCTATATAATATTATATATAATATAATATATATATACATAAATATATATAGATATATATAACAAATATATAATATATATATATTTATATATATATATATATATATATATATATATATATATATATATATATATATATATATATATAAACGAATGACTATACAAAAAGTCATTGATGAAAAACCTTATCATCTTGCGATTGCAAGTCATCTGAGCTATCCAATTGCGTAGGACTTGAAGATCTTTTAATATTTTTAATGTCTAAGAAGTCAGCTGCTAAGTTTTTCTGTGAAGCATCCATAACAACAATTTCTTCTCCTTCAACATTTTGATAATAATACTGACCATTCTCATCAATATAAACTTGAGCGACATTTTCTGAAATAAAAGTTATTAATAATAATAATAATCTACATTCCACTCAACAACAAAAAATTTAATCATCACACACACTTGAATCAAATTCAATCTAACAAATCTTTTCTTAAGAAAACAATTTCACTTACTTTCAAAAAATTATTGACTACTCATTCACAGTCCACTGTTTGTATAATAATATATTAACCAATCTTCCATATAGCTAAAACATTTATTAAACATACTTAAGTTTCCAAAACTTTATTACTCTTCCTATATTCTTAAACTTACTGAAATTTCTTACGGTCATCTCAAAACACCCAAACATGTTTATCGCCTTTTAAATAGTTCTCAAATAAAAGCAGCAATTTCTTTCATAGTTAATATTTGCTTGCTTACCAAATCTGAAAGACCTACCACTTATTTACATTCAAGATAATTTACCACTTCTCCACCCAAGTTAAGTGTACCTAAATCACAATACACCTTTAAAAACTAGTTTAAATTGTACTGTTATATAGCCTATCTGGTTAAATTATTTATATAAATTTAGAGGATAAAAAATATAGTGAAGAACAGTAAACATTTTGGCAAAGTTTCCAATATATATATATATATATATATATATATTATAATATATATATATATATATATATATATATATATATATATATATATATATATATAATATAATATATATATATAATTAATATATATTTTTATATATTATATTAATATATTATTATTATTATATTATTTATTATTATTATTATTATTATCTTCCTTCTTCCTCCCCAAGACTAGGGGTAAGGTTCGTGACATGCATCGGAAAAGAAAAGTAGTAGTAGAAGAATATGACAAAAGTCGAAAATAAAACCCAGCCTTACCGCCCCCTCTCTACCTATTAGTGAGAACTCGTCGCAGTCAGAAAATCCACCCTAGAGCTTCACAGGACCCCGACGGACCCTCACTATGGCATCTTGTCACAACCATAACCCCTCACAAAACCCCACAATTCACTCCTATTGTTCACCTTTCTACTCGCCTCTGCCAAACTCACATTTTTCTCCTCCTGGCATTCCTTAACTAACTCAATCCACTTTTTTTTCCATCTCCCAGCTGGTCAATTCCCAGCACAGTCACCACTATACATCTGCTTAACCAACCGACTATCATCCATCCTTGACCAAACCATCTCAACTTAATTTTCAGCCAACTTTGTTCAAATAAAAAGCAAACTGCCACTTTTTATGACATTTTAAATGTCGTTTCGAGTGTTTTTCTGTGTCTATAGTCATTTCTTTGGTATTTTCATTTTTCGAAAACATTTTTTGACATTTTTGACATTTTTTGACATTTTTCGATACTCATCGTACAATTTTTTTTTGGAAATAACTTCAAACTTGAACTATACAAAGATTGGATTTTTAACTAAAAAATATTGGAAAGAAATATTGATATTTGACTCCAAATCCAAACAATGGTCGATTTTCAAACTTTACTTTTTTTTTTTGTTTCCAAATTGAAAAATTGCCAAAAAAATAAAAAATTTCTGGTCATCCAATCTAAATGATATTTTCAAGGTATTTTTAGTCTGGGAAGATACAAATTTTTTTAGATAATATTTTTTTTGTATATGCAGTGTTTCTGGATTTGTCCTTAGAACATTTTAATAATAATAAAAAAAAAAATTTGTAGCTATACAAAAAAATTATCAAAGTAAAAAAGATACGGTATAGCTTGCCTGACTATATACACCCTGAAAATTTAATATTGATCAGATGAGTGAAAAAAAAAAAAATTCTCAAAATTTCACTTTTTCAAAACAATATTCTCGTTTATTCTCTCATTCACTGCTTTCTTCACACGACAACTCCCTAATATTATGTACATTCTCCATTTTATCAATCCTTCTCAGACCAAACACACCTTCTTAAGATTATCCATCTGAATAGATGAATGGACTGCACCTTAGATCTATACCTTTTATTTCACACCAAACATTCAAAAAACTTTTTTGTATTTTTATTTTTTTAAATATTTATAAATCATTAAATTCAAATGGATAACATTTTATACTTATACATATATTTTAAACTGATTATATTAAATAAAAAATTGCTATTTTATAGTACTTATACATATATTTTAAACTGATTATATTAAATAAAAAATTGCTATTTTATAGTACTTATACATATATTTTAAACTGATTATATTAAATAAAAAATTACATTAACAGAAAACAAAAATAATTTAATAAATAAAATAAATAAATAATAATAATTTATAATAATAATAATAATTGTTGATTGATGTAAAAAGAGAAACCATAATAGTACTAGTGATACACCACTATTACTACAACTGCTAATAATAATAATAATAATAATAATAAT
>JABUQX010099078.1:30000-37892 GCA_015478945.1 Trachelipus rathkii
GAATAAGATAATTATTCTTATAAAAACCTAATCAAGGAGGGGGGTAGGGGATGTAAATAAAAACCTATTCAAGGAGGGGGTGTAAAGGGTGCTCATAATTATCACACTGCTCAACAAAATAAATGCACTTAACCAGCTCCCAATGAGCTCCAACCATTCAAATTCAAGATCTATTTTAAGGTAGATAAAATGTTTTTCTTTTTTTCTTTTTTTAATTTTAATTTTTTTTCTTTATCTTTCTTCATTTTTATTATTACCTTATTTTATTATTAATTACAAATTTTAATTAAATTTGAATATTTATTCAAAATTTATTTATTATAGCATTAAATACATATTTGATTATTACTTTATTTGATTTTCTTTCAATGTGAAAAAGATGTATTCTCCACACGAAGTTACATCATTGCTGTACAAACTACGGATGCTAAGAAAGTAAAAGCTTTGAAAAGCTTCCCTTCAATAGTTGAATTTAACATGACATGTCTTATTTTTCTAAATAATTTGAAATTTTTAAGTAAAATATTTTTAAAGAATTTTAATGTTTTTAATAAATTTCCAATATTAAGTGAAAAAAAAAAATGCTTTTGGAATAGAAAGAAGCTAATATTTAATGATTGTATATAAAAAAAAAAAAAAAAAAAAAAGTAATTCAGGGGGAAAAAAAATTGTTTTTATCTTAAAAGCCTTAATCCTTTTGTCATTTACTTATGATATGAGTCAGATTACAAACCAAAATCTCAACTGACCAATGAATGGTAGGGTAAATAATACATCATATTTAATACCATTTGTGATTACCAATCAAATAAAAAATTGATAAAATAGAATGATTAATTGAAATAATTACTGAAATTGTTTAAGATTGAATTATTTTAATTTTTGAAATTATCTTTTATTTACTAGGAAAGCATTGCTTTCCTTGCTTCCATGGACCGAATGCCTTAGATATTTTTGATAGGAACAAAATGATAGCTAGCTGAGTTAAAATAAACTATTGCCTTCTTTACCTTTTTGTATTAGGTTAGACTAGCAAATCATTGTTAGTTTATTTTCTCTACCACAACTAGATTAACCTAACAGAATCTATAATATAATGAATGATCCGCTAGAAGATTGAGATGCACCCAGAATATGGGGTAACAGTTAAACATGAGTGAGCCTGCTAGTATGTTGTAAATATCAAAAATATAGGCCTGCAGGAAAGATATTATAATTTACTTAAAACATGCAATAACAAAAAAGTCATCTAAATAAATATACACCATGTGCAATTCATGAAAAAATTGTGTAGATTTTACAATATAGGGACTGAAGCCAACGTGTGTAGCAATTTTGTTACAATTTATTATGCTTTAAAAGTAGCACTGCATTCTGCAAATTTTTTGATTAGTTCATAAATACTGAATACATCATTAGCATTTACTTTATCCTCATGATATAAAACACAACAAAAAATTATGGTACAGCCAAGTCCATAATTATCTAAAACAATTATGTGACGTTATAGGTATTTTTAGTTATTAAAATACCCCTAGAATTCCTGTAATGTCATTCCTATGATTTACTGATGTAGAGTAGAGAGGTCATAGCGTGTCTCATATAGCTAGAAAAGAATGAGTGATTCACTGTTATTACGAGGCAGGTACCCACTGGACAGTATATGAGAGACATGGAGCATTTGACAATGCTTTAGATAGATAAAGAAAAAAGAAGATGTAGTATCCGGTAGACGGCTGGCTATTGGGAGACCGGTCCCAAGTCAAGCTAAAAGAAAGGCACATGCAGAGAGGGCAGACACAAGGAGTGCGACGGCAGGGATCACGATAGATGGCTGCGCGTATAGAGATGTCGAATAGATGATCATATGTTGTACCAGATGGAGGCGGTGAAGATCATTATATATATATATATATATATCACTTGTAAGCAATAGAGTCTAGATTAACCGATGATGTGAGTGTTAGGCAATGATGGAAGCTCAGATTGAGAGCGTCATTAAGATACATGGAGTGCAATCTCATGCATTAGGAGTGAGAGAGCTATATCGCGCACAAGGAGCGACCACATAGTAGTAGAGAGAGGATGCCGTTTCTTCGTACTATAGATGAGTTGTACTAGATCTATGGCAGGTCACACTCAAACCTCCTGTGGGCAAAACAATTCCTAAATCTAACAACCCTATGTAACCGAAATGGATGCTTTTATAAATCAAGTGGCATGACCTTCTATAATTAATTACTGGGTGCCGCCCCATGGTTCCCATACATTGCTCTACTATGAAGAATTTATTGGTTCTCTGTATCATCAATAGATGTAAATATTGTTGGTAAGACCTTGATCATGTCCCTCTGGAAAATTGCCTTTCTCAGAAAGATATCCTAAATTCCAACTTCTCCTCAATAGCTCTAACCCTCATAACTCAAAAATCAATCCTTGTTGTTCTACAGTTGCACTCTCTCTAGCATATCTATGTCTTTCCTTAAAGAAGTAGCCCAAACTTGTGTACACAATACTCTAATACTGGATTAATATAGCTATTATACAGTTTACTTATAACTTCCTTACTCTTGTAAACGACATAGAGATTTATTATACCATAAGCAATCTTATAGCTTTATTCCTTGCTTTTCCAAACACGATTAGCTACTTTCAAATTCCTGCTTATAATCACACCTAAATCTTTTTCTTGGTTCAAAGACTCAACAAGCCAATCCCCACTTGTTATTTGGAGCAACCTAGTTGGAAGAACCTTACAATCATTGAGAAAGAGAGATTTGTAGCGACAGTCGATAGCGTACTACGACGTTGAGAGTATACCATTGAAGTCAGTACGGTAGTAGAAGCTTAGCTCGCGATACTATTAGAAGAGCTCATAATGATTGCCTGGATTCGGTTGACGAGGCTCGAGGTATATATCTGTGCATGCAAAGACAACTGAATCATTGCTGCTTCTACTTCGCTCCACGTGTATGCAGGTAACTGATACACTATATATGTACCCAATTCACCGAGACGAATGATGATCGAAAGATGCTCAGACATGGGAGAGAGACACAGTCGATACATCTGCATATGACGATGAACTTATTGGTTCGCATTTGCTAGTGAGTTCTTGGCGATAGAGAGGCTATAATGCCGATCAGGCATAGATGTTAGCTTCAGTCAAGCTACGTCGCAGCGCTCTGTAAGAAATCCCCACGAAACGCACAGTGTTCGCATCGTAAGATCGTCTGGTGATCCCCACCAGATAGCGAATGGATGTATTCGTATCACCGGCTTGAGAGTACGGATTTATGCTGCACACACACAACTAGATCTCCCCAGTCAAGTATAGTCAGTAATGATTCCATAGAAAGTTGCTAAGATATGTGACTGCGTGATACCACGATCGATGACGTTCAGGTGCGGCACTCATGTTGGTGTGGAATACCATGACTTGGTGGAGTCGACAGTAGTGGACACATGGACTGGCACTTGATATCTTCTAAGTATTTCTCTATATGACCTTCAGTAACTTTTCCAGAACTTTTTAACAACCAAAGATGTTAAGCTAACTGGCCTATAATTTCCCAAATTTCCTTACTACTTTCTATAAATAGGCACAACATAGTGCTGTTTTCCAGTCAGCAGGTACCCTCACCGGAAATGTTTATAGATATCAGGGTGTATAAATATGGTCAGAAAGAGTGGATATTTATTGCAGAGAATAGACGGAGCGTGATCGTAGTGAAGATCGTTCGTCTTATGAGTCGAGAGTATACAAGAGTACATGTGCGTATGACGTGATAGATAGATAATAGCGGCACCGATCAGGAGACTGGAGCCTTTACGTTGGGTGTTCGAGATATGGTCCACGAAGTGGAAGGATGCTTTATGTCATATACATTTTTAGTCGACTCACTTCGTATATATATATGTACGTTAGAAATGTACCACGCTGGGTTGTGGCAGTTGACAGGAAAGACGTGACTTCATCAAACGCTCTGTGCGACTATTTACTTGTCGTTCAGTAACGTGAGAGAGGCTATATAGTCAGTTGCGAGACCACAAGCGCCCTAATCAACAACACACACACAACTTGGACACTATGTATACTGTTCACAATGTTGATAGGAGCAAAATCGAGAGGACAGTCCTCTAAGCCAGAGCGATAGTGTAGGAGCTGATGATATGAGAGTTCGTTCTGCCGTCTAATCCTTTGCGCCTCTGGTTCGTAGTATAGATATATGCATAGGAGCGACTGTGGTCGTGAGGCCACCATGGTCTATGTTCATGACCGACCAGCTTCTAAAGTCCTTGCTACACTGGTTATCTGTATCTGAGACGAGCATAGACATCCGAGGCTGACTTTGGATATTTGGATTTTCGCTGAATATACATGCCGCATATGTATACGCACCAAACAGGTTTTCTCTCACCACCCTAATGGGTCTATCTTTGAAGTATGGTTTCATTAAGACATACTGAATGAATATTCATCAAAATTTTCTTAAAATGTTCCCACATGATAAAACAGTTTTGGTCTTTAAACTCTTTAACCCGTATTCTAAGCATGTCTTGAAATTTGGGAAAAGAATTTCGGAATCTAATAATTCTTTCCTATTCAACTTGCAATTTGCCCAGATATCCACATTCAGTGTTATAAAGTGCTAAATGATTATATGTATGGTCACTAATTCCTAAATTCTCCTTAACGCTAACCCCATATATAGTGTTGAATAGGCAAAAAAAAAAAAAAAATTGGCTGGTTCACGATTATTATCATCTTTTATTCTATGAACACTATTACAATACCTTAATTAGTAAAAATCAAACAAAACACAGCCAGTGGGGAATTCATTCATATCAAGAAATATAGGTAGGAATTGTTGTTCTAATTTTACAAAGTATAATAAAATTTGGCAGCAAAGCATTTAAATACCAGTTTTCAGTAATAAAAAATTATACTATTGTCTTTGATTTTAGAACATAGGTATATGATATTGATAAATATTAGAAACCTAAGAAATAGAGACAGTAGGAAGCAAATGGGCATATCGACTCTCCCAGTCAAACTAAAAATTTAACAAATGTCCATGCAACATACACAAAATACACTGAACCCCTAAGGCTTGTCAATATCCTAAACAAATGCCAATATATAAACCACTACTACCAAAAGCAAAAAGTTTGCCCAAGTTGTCAAAAGGATATATTAGAATTGCCTTCCACACCCTTTATTACCACCATCAACATTATGAACATCTAATGATGATGATGATGAGCAAATTGAAGTTAGGGAAGACAAAAATACAAGTACAACATCCCTTGGTGTTTCTCCTTTAAAATTTCAGAGGGGTAGTAAATGAGACTGTGGAGGATATGCAAAATATAAAGTAACTGAGGTTCAAGATTTTTTAGCAAAAAATATTGCTATTTCTGAGGGTGTTAATTCTTCGCATATTGCAAAGAGCAGCATTTGTTTAATAACTGTCAAAATGGTTATATGATCTTTTTGAAAAAGCTTAAAACAAAATTAACAATGTCAACCAATCATTAAGAAAAGTTGCAACACCCAAAAGTTGGTCATTTGGGAAGAAAATGGTTGAATTTGATGTTTCACAAAGAATGGTAAAAAAAGTAGGTGGGGTCTTGGGAGGTCCTTAAAAAAAAAAAAAGTTTTGTCTGCGGATATACAAAATTGTGTTGTCAATTTTTTCGATGATGAATTCAGAAATCTTTGTCCTGGTAAAAAGGACTATGTTTCAGTGAGAATTGCAAATGAAAAAGTCCAAAAACAAAAGCAAATATAACTTTACAATTTGAGTGAGATGTTTATTGCTTATAATAGTAAATTTGGTCCTGAGGTGAGCTTTTCAAAGTTTTGCAAATTAAGACCAAAATTGTGTGTAACAATTTTCTCATCTGGAATGCACTTAGTTTATGTGTGTGTGATTCACCAAAAAGTAAAACTGATGCTTTGAAGTGGCATTATAACAAAAGATTATAAACTTTTGATTTAAAAAACTGTATGTGACAGTCAAAATACTGCATGCTTCATTGGTGTAACAAATGTCCTGGCAAAAATTCATGTGACTTATTTCTCACAGGTTTACAATGATTTTGATCCAGAAGAAATAGTTGAATTTAGGCGGTGGGTACAAACAGAACATGCATCACTTGATACAAACAAAACAGTTGATACTTGAGGATTTCATTGCAGAATTGGCAACAAAAATCAATGATCTTTCAACTCATCACTAAATTTCAAAGCACCAGTCTCAGTAGGCTATCTTAAAACTGTTACAGAAAAGATCTGATTACTCTGAGAGGTAAGAGTAAATAAGTATTATCAGGATTGTGAATTACGTTTTCTGAAAACATCAGCCTATGGCGCAATGTGCATATGGTAGAGAGTTCGCATACTGGGAATCCTCTCCAAAAGTAAAAAAGGCTCAAACAGCCACGTAAAAAGAAACTTCATTACAAGTGTTCTGGTGCTAGTGGTACTGTGACAAGTGAAAAGAGAAATGTTAGATATAGCATGAAGGAATTGTTAAAGGTTTCAGCTGTTGCTTTTCGTAACACACGAGAATTGATGCTTTATTGCAGCTATACATGAGAAGGACATGAACTGATATTAATGAGGACGCGTCGAAATAGGAGAGAGAGTTGACGTGATGAATATCTATCACGACTACGTATCGAGAGCTGGATGAAGAGGGCGATAAAAATTTAATGAGTGAGTCGCCTTATTGTGCCTTTTGAAACTCCCCAGGTACCTGAAAATTTCTTCAGTGCATGGAAGACAATTTTATAAAAAAAATGTAAAATAAAAACCATGTAGGGAAGGGAAAATTACCCATTAAATACATATTTTTTAAAAGAAAATATTGGTGGGCATTATTATTATCTTTGTGTACAAAGTACTGATCGCTTTTTTTGTGTGATGAACATATGCAGGGTGCTAGAACCGCGGTTTTCGCGCCGCATCACTAATGATAGGTCTTTATACTTTATTACATTAGAAGACTTTAACAGGTAATGAAAAATTTACAGCTAACCGCGAACTACAGTACTTTGTATTAACCTGCCTTATTAATTTTATAATATCTTAACAACATATATTCTCATATTTACTAGAGGTTTACGTAGAGATCAAAGAAAGAACTGCTAGAAAAGCAAGATTAAACAGGGTAATTCGAAGATTTCTCTGTCCCAAAAAAATCCACGGGAGGGTCATTTTGGGAACAATTTTATTGTGTAAATTTTTCCATAGTACTTTGCATTTCATCAATTTATACTAGACTAACTTTTTGACCGCCAGATGGTCCAATGAACGCTCACAAGGTATTACGATGCACTAGCTATGACTTTAATAATTAACTAAACAATGGATAAGTACTGGTGGATGAGTGAGTTGAGGATGAATTTAGGACTTAGTGACCATAAATAAAATAGATTTAATATGAATGTGATATCCAGGCCCAAATTGCAAGTTAATTAAGGGAAAAGATCTTAAATTTGCCGAAATGGCGATTTTACTCAAATGTCGAATGACTGCTTAGTCAAACTACTGGGATAGAAGAGTTAAAATGAGACCAAACGTTTATCAAATGGTGGGAACATTTAAGCAAAATTTTTATGAGTATTCGAGTCAGTGAAATGTTTCAAAGATAGACCCATTAGGGGTGGCAACAGGAAAACACTGATTGTGATTTTTATCTAAAAATTGAATGAAGAGTAAAAATTTAATAAAACGCAGTAGTATGTTTTGTAAAATCATTCAAAGGTTAAGTAATGAGCAGGAAAGAGATGATTTGCAGAAAAGTTATAAGGAAAAATAGAAATTGAACTTAAACCAATTCAGTAAGAAAGGCAGAAGAGAGAGCCAGAAATTAAATTTTAAG
>JABUQX010099079.1:0-5000 GCA_015478945.1 Trachelipus rathkii
CGGTATTACTTCGTTCAGTTGGAATGGGTGTTGTTTCGCGTTTATCGTGAAACTAACGCGTTTTCGTGCGCCACTTCAATATATATATATATATATATATATATATATATATATATATATATATATATATATATATATATATAACTATATATATATATATATATATATATATATATATATATATATATATATATATATAAATAATATATAGAAATATATTTGACTATGGTGAAGTTCAAAATACATTTAAATGTTGTTTTTATATGGTATAAATCAAAAACTAAAAACAACGTAATTTTTAAATTTTCCTTCAAAATTTGTATTTAGTAAGATCCTAAGAGATATATATATATATATATATATATATATATATATATATATATATTATATATATATATATATATATATATATATATATATATATATACATATATAGAAGAGAAGTAGCGCTCCTGAAACTAAGTGCACCCATCAATGGGCATATATGGATCTTATGTATATATATTTCACTAAGTACTCCAGTGGTTCTTCCCAATGTGTTCATATCCACATTCTTCTTGCATTATTGATAAGCTCTCCCCTTATCACATACCATAAAGACTGTTACAGTTAGCTTCCTACGTCTTAAAAGAAAATAAAAATGGTGTAAAATGGCAGCTACGAGATTAGTCTCCGAGAAGCCTATAGGGGTGGCGTCCAAAAATAACCCTTATCCACCCTACTCTCATTACCATTAAGGGCCATTGACGTCCTCGGTGATGGGTGAGGTGCCGTCACGGAATTGCCGGCCTATTTTGATATATTCATTCCCCTTTCTTCAAAAATTTCTGCAACCTTCTCGGTTTTAAATCTAATTTTCATTTTGTTGAACATCACCTTCCTTCTAAACCTCATCTCTTATTCCTAACCAAAACTTTTTGAGCGTTCTGACGTCAAGCTCTACTCTGTTGACTCCTACTATTTCTTCCCTCAAATTTTAGCTAAAGGCAGTTGTGCCAATGTGTGCAATGATGTTTGCTCCCGTGTCTTTGATTTGGAGTTTTCTGAATATTCTACCTAATGGCTCAAGCTAACCTGTCATAATAAATTAGAACACATTCTCTCTCTTTTTCACATATCTCTGAAATCATCGTTCTTGGTTTATTTCAACGTTCACCACGGCCAATTGCTTTCCTCTAATTCTCAAGATAAAGTTGATGAACTTGCTACGACTTTTCTATCCAGAATTACCTCGAGCAGTTAATGCAGCTCCCTACTCGTATCTCTGATCGTCTTTGAGATGAACCCAACATTCTAGACCTTTTCCTAATCTCTAATTCTTATCCTTATTCTGTTAAATTCTTTCCTCCTTTGGGTTCCTCTGATCACTCTCATATCTCTGATTTCTGTTCTAACTCTTCAAGTCTTCCGCAGGAAAGACCCCGCATACGGCGAGAAAACGTTTTTGGCACTTGCGGTCGTACTTCTTTGATTTCCCATGGAATGACTACAGCTTCCGTGGAAAGGGTCCCTCGGAGTGTGCAAAGTTCGAGCTAATTCTCTCAGGCATGGAGGCGTGCACCCCATGATCTTTACCTTCGACTAAACCTAGATAACCTTGGTTTAACTCTGCTTGTTCTCGTGCTATTAGCCACAAGGACGCTGCCTTTAGGAATTACTGTCATCTTCAAATTCCAGAAACCCTTGTAACTTATATTTCATCCCAAAATCGTGCAAAATCTATTCTCTATGACACTTAAAAAAATTTCTCAGTAGAAAATGAAATAATCTTACTGGCTCCTCTTCCTCACGTCCTTTCTGACATTTTTCAAAAAATCTTAACTCTTAACTTTGCTTTTTCCTCTTGCCTTTTATTACTATTTTCTGTCGGCATAACTGCCGTTTAACCTTCCACTAAAGCTGAACATTTTGCTCAAACCTTTGCTTCTAATTCCACCTTAGACTATTCCAGTGCTATTCCTTCTTCTCCACCTCCCTCCAACATATTTATGCTAATATTGTAATTTCTTGAAAAGATGTTATTTCTGCTTTTTCAGAGCTTAACACTAAGAAAGCGTACGGTTCAGATGGTATTCCTCCTATAGTTCTCAAAACTTGTGCTTTCGAGCTTGAACTCTGCCTTGTTAAATTATTCCGTCTCTGTCTTTCTACTTTGGCCTTTTTTCTTGCTGGAAAAGTGCTCCTGTATAAAAAGGGAACCAATCTCAACCCTCTAACTATCGCCAAATCTCTCTAACTCCTGTTCTTTCTATAGTTTTCAAATCTATCCTAGCAGGAAGATTTGAAAACATCTCAATTCTTCTAATCTTTTCTCTGTTCTCCAATGTGGCTTTCGTAAGAAGCTCTCTTCTGGCGATCTTCTTTCTAGTCTTTCTGTTTCTTGATCCTCTTTCCTTCAGTATTTTGGTGAATGTCACCGCTCATCCTTTAAATCTGTAAATAGTGGTGTTACTCATGATTCTGTTTTATCCCTAACTCTTTCTATTTTCATAAAAGACCTCTCTCTATTGCTTCATCACATATCCACTCCTATGGCGACGACTTCACCCTTCATTACTCCTCTCATTTTGATAGCCGTACTTTTCAACAACAATTAGCTCACGCTAGGAGGGGACCCTTGGATCAACTAACATCTTATCTTTCTCGAATTTCTTTGGGGAATTGAGAACAAGATTGTTTTCAACTACTCTAAAGCTCAGTTTCTCCATCTTTCCACTCTACATAAACTTTCACACAGCTATAACATCTTCTTTGAAAAAACGAAACTCAGACCTTCGTCTGTCCTTAATATTCTTGATGTTTAGTTTTATCGTGACCTTCATTGGAAGGCTCATATTACTACTCTTTCTAAACAAGCTTCTAAAAGCTTGGGTGTTCTGAGGCACATTCAGAATTTCTTCACGACACCTCAGTTGTTTGATATTTATAGGGGTGTCGTTCACCCCTGTATAGAGTATGCCTCACGCATCTGGGGTGATTCCACTCACACTGCTCCTCTTCAAATGGTTGAGTCTAAGGCTTTTCGTCTTATCAGTCGAATTGTTTCTTCACTCTCTTTATTTCATCGCTATTATAACGGACACTGCTCTCCTGAACTCTTCAATCGCATACCTCTTTCATTGAGAAGCGTTCTTGCTACACACCTTTCTACACAGTCTCATATTTCTCTATGCTCTCTCTGACCTCAGACTTAACAGCTATGCTCAATCTTACATGTACTCCACTGGTAAAGTCTGGAACATACTCCCGTTCTCTATTTTCCAAACTACCTTATAAACACTTTTGCATGCAGTACTTTAATAACACCGTACGATATCTTTAATTTTGTAAATCACAAGAAAAGCTAAAATTGTTGTAACTGTACAATTCCAGCGACTATTTTTTTCTTGAGAAAAGGTGTAAAGAATAATATATATATATATATATATATATATATATATATATATATATATATATATATATATATATATATATATATATATATATATATATATATATATATATATATATATATTTAATTGTTGCATTCTCTTCTTTATATATATATATATATATATATATATATATATATCAGAGGTGGGCAAAAGCGCTCTTTAATCCTCTAGTCCTTCAGTCGCTCCAGGCGGACTGCCAGGGCATAGGTGCCCGGACTAGCGGAGAGTCGCAGTCATCAGGAAATTAGCGGACTTGCACGTGCGGATCAAAAAAAGTTTCCGCTCTTTTGTTCCGCACCTTTTTAAAAAATGAAAGTATAGTTTACTTATTAAGAATTCTTATTGGTTATAATAAAGAAATATAATTTTTATTTTAAGTTTTTAACTAATTATACTTTTAGTCTAAGACTTATTGTTTTTTAATAATTAAACTTCCAAAATCTCAACCTTCTTAATGGTACCATATATAATAAATAACATTTAAATTGATTTTATAGACCGAATGGCTATTTCCCTCATCTATAACTTTAATTAATTATATTGTACTATAAAAACTAAAAAATATATAAAAAAATTCTGTGTAAAACACAAATATATATATATATATATATATATATATATATATATATATATATATATATATATATATATATATATATATATATATATATATATATATATATATATATATATATATATAACGGAATTAATTAATATGTCTATATATATATATATATATATATATATATATATATATATATATATATATATATATATATATATATATATATATATATATATATATATATATATATTTGGGTTTTACAGAATTGATTAATATATATATATATATATATATATATATATATATATATATATATATATATATATATATATATATATAATATATATATATATATATATATATATATATATATATATATATATATATATCTACCGAGCTGATACGTAGCATTAACATCGACTCTGAGGCTTCGAGGCTTTCATGGATTCTACTAAAATCTTGAACGAAATAGACCTTCTTATGGGTGGACAGGGTGGTCAAAAAATTTCAGAAAGGAGGCAGAATGATTTAGGTGAGGACCTTAAATTAGCAATGGACTGCTGGAAGCGAACTAACACTAGCACTCCTCTCACCAAGGACATCTTTCCCTTTCAGCATAGGCAGAATTTGTTGAACTTGTTCATAAAATATAATACACCTCCCCCTAGTTCTGCTGCTGTAGAGCGAATATTTAGTACTGGTGGGGATATTTTGAGGGCAAAGAGGTCAGCCTTAACTGCTTTTAATTTTGAGCAGCTAATCTTTTTAAAAGGTAATATGGATCTCTTGTTCTTTGAAGACATTGAGGAGGAAGAGGAAAATCTTGAGATTTTGTAAATATCCATTCAATTTTATAATATTATAAATAAATCTTTTGTAAGGATATATAATACTATTTAGTATTTAATATTAAAACCTTTTGTGAAGTCGCACATTATTAGTGGAAGACGTGCGGACGTGCGGACGTGCGGACTTGCGATAGCGGAGGTTTGATTTTTATC
>JABUQX010099079.1:7500-22500 GCA_015478945.1 Trachelipus rathkii
AAATATATAAAATATATATATATATATATATATAATATATATATATATATATATATATATATATATATATATATATATATATATATATATATATATACATATATATATATATATAACTCCATTAATATAAGAAAGAGAACATATATATATATATATATATATATATATATATATATATATATATATATATATATATATATATATATATATATATATATATATATATATATATATATATATATATATATATATATATATATATATATATATATATATATATATATATATATATATATATATATATATTTTTTAAATATTTGCATTGACTTTCGCATTCACAAATATTAAAAATAAATATTTGCATTCGCACTCGGAATCTCTTAATGCGATTAGAAAATGTTCTGACGGAACTTGTTAGAAAATTTAACAACTTTTGTGAGAAATTGATAAGAATGAGCTGACTAGTGCCGTCTCAAGGTAGTGACAGTAATTTGAATCACAATCGAAATCTAGCAATATTAATATTGATAGGCTCGTACTTGTGAGTATATTCGCTCGAAATCAACTGTTGAAGCAATTCCGCATGGCATTCTTATCCAGTGTGGTTTGGGATTACTTCGATATTGTTTCCCATGACAACGTAAACCGTACACTTTGCAATCGTAATTATTCTCGGAAAGGAAGAATGACATCCGGGTTAAGAACTATCTAAGCAGCAAACACAAGGAAAATGTAGAAAGGAAAATGAGTAAAAGAGTAAAGGATCCCCAATTCCAGCTTTAATTAAGAATGAATCAGATTACTTTAAACTAATATAAAATACAAATATATGGGACAATGAAACGAAAAATCATAAAGGATGGATATAGCAAATTTACAAAAATTATAGTAATGGATGATCTTCTGTTTCGTCACGTTGAAATTCTTGGTTTTGTACTGCTAGCGAAAGTATCGGTCTCTTTCAACACTACTCAAAGGAAATACTACAGAAATATTATTTGAAAGAAAAAGTATGATAGAGTTAACTAAAGTTTCAGAATTAATAACCTCTATCAAATAATCATCCAAGTTAGCTTTCTCCACCGACGAATGGTCAGCTACTCAATCAGCAGTTTCTTTGTTTTCTCTGAGTATTCATCCGTTGGCAATTATTTCAGAAGCCAAATTTTGTGTCGTGCTCTGAACCTCTCACTGAACGTCATACAGGTGAATATCTCAGTGACGTATTTAATGGAATGTTGCCGAAATGGAACCTATCCCCAGATGATGTTCACTGTGTCATGAGAGATGCTGGTGCCAATATAAAGAAAATTCTGTTTCTTTCTTGAGTGAACAACACAAACTCCGTCAGTCATCAGCATTAGAAATGTTGTGACATCTCAAACTAGAGTCAGCGAAGTTCTCCCAAAATATAGGTCAATTGCGGCACACTTTAATCATTCGACGATGGCTCAGTAAGAACTAAATAAAATACAGGCCATAATTAAAGTTCGCTAACTTTCAGTAATACATGACGTTACTCTGAAATTATGTTAAGGTTGCAAGAACTTAATGAATTTCTCTCAGTACGGTTGCTCTGATGATAAAATAAATGTCTTCCCATCCCATGACAATTCTATTCTAACCAATTGTATCATTGTACTCCAATCATTTAAAGATATCATTATGATAATCAGCAAACACTTGTTTGTCATCCTCTCGTAATAACTCTGAAGAGAGTATTAATATCCTCAGACAATAATAGCCAAGGAATAAAAATGATGAGAGAGACGATATTGAGATCTTTCTCTCCTCTAAATTTATGTTTCTGTTACATTTGTTATTGTACCATTAATGATGTGACAATGAACATCGTAAATGGAAAACTATTTGTTTACCTATCCCTCGTTAATTCTGATAAACCTCGGAATAGGAATATCAGACGTGCTAAGCGTGTTTGTACTAAATGTAAGTAATCCTACATCGTTAATTTTCTTGCTCCAAAAAATAACATTTGTAAACCTTCTTTTCCTACTCTTATTCGCTCTGATGAATCTGTAGCCAATACACCTATTGAAGGGTTATATATATATATATATATATATATATATATATATATATATATATATATATATATATATATATATATATATATATATATATATATATATATATATATATATATATATATATATATATATATATATATATATATATATATATATATATATCAGTAGGAGGGCCTTATTGATAAGATAAGAAGGAATCAGTTAAGAAAAATAATTACATTTACAAGTTAAATAAATATATATTCTTGAGCTTTCGTTCCTAAGCTGGAACCTCTTTCAGAAGAAGTATACTATAAACTAACATATGAAAAAGTAAAAATTATTTAGTTATGTAATATTTTAAAGTTTGGATAATTTTTTTTTAAAATGTGTGGTGCTCAGAATATTATTTTGTATTGTGTCTATGTTATAATCACCTTTTTGTTTATTGAAATTATTTGAATTGATGATGCAGAAGGATTCAATGAGTTTTCGTTTTTGTAGATTTTGTACATGTAAAATAGGCGTCATTTGGTTAATGTTAATGGAATGATTATAAGTAGAGCGATGTAGTGTCAGGGAAGAATTTTGATTGTCGTGTAGAAGGTCATGTTTGTGTTGATAGAGGCGGCGTGTAAGATCATGGGTTTCACCAATGTAAAGGGAGTTACAATCTTTGCAGGGAATTTTGTAAACACATTGGGAGAGTTCCGTAGGAGGGATGGGTTGATAAATGTGTGGTTTAAGGTTTTTTTTTAAGAGGGAGGATATCAGAGGAAGTGAAACGTAAAGTTTTTGGAAAAATATTTTTAATGTGGTTGAGAGGAAATTGAGGTAGAGGAAGAAAAGAGTTAGAATTATAGGAGTGGTTAATGGGAGGATTGTAGTAGGTTTTGTTTGCCCTTTTTAAGGCCTTATGGATGATGTGAGAAGGATAAGAAAGTTTTTTGAAAGTGGAGGTAAGAAAGTTAAGTTCAGGTTGAAGGTAGGAGGGAGAGCATATGCGGAAAGCACGTAAGAAAAGGGAAGAAAGAGTGCCAATTTTAGTGTTTAGATTATGTGAGGAGAACCAGTGTATGTAAGAAGGGTGGTTGGATGTAGGTTTTCTATAAATAGTGAATTGGATGATATTAGAGGTGGACCAAGTCATGAGAGTATCTAGAAACGGTAAGGTGTTGTTTTGAGAGTGTTCAATAGTGAATTTAATGTTAGGGTGGATAGTGTTTATGAAGTTAAGGATAAGTTGAGGGTTGATATGGGAGGGAACGGCGGCGAAGATATCATCTACATAACGATACCATTTAGTACCCAAAAGAAGGGGGTGAGGGAGGATGTGGTAGTATTCGATAAGTTCCATGAAAAGATTGCTAAGAGTAGGAGAGAGAGGGGAGCCCATGCTAAGACCGGAGTTTTGTTTGAAGAAAGAATTATTAAATTCGAAGAAATTATGTTCAAGGGTGAGGTTGATAAGTTGTTTTAAGAGAGGGAAAGGGTAGGATAAGTTGAAATTAGTTTCATTAATGAAGCGTTCAAGGAAAACCTACATCCAACCCTTCTTACATACACTGGTTCTCCTCACATAATCTAAACACTAAAATTGGCACTCTTTCTTCCCTTTTCTTACGTGCTTTCCGCATATGCTCTCCCTCCTACCTTCAACCTGAACTCAACTTTTTAACCTCCACTTTCAAAACCTTTCTTATCCTTCTCACATCATCCATAAGGCCTTAAAAAGAGCAAACAAAACCTACTACAATCCTCCCATTAACCACTCCTATAATTCTAACTCTTTCCTTCCTCTACCTCAATTTCCTCTCAATCACATTAAAAATATTTTTCCAAAAACTTTACGTTTCACTTCCTCTGATATCCTCCCTCTTAAAAAAAACCTTAAACCACACATTTATCAACCCATCCCTCCTACGGAACTCTCCCAATGTGTTTACAAAATTCCCTGCAAAGATTGTAACTCCCTTTAGATTGGTGAATCCCATGATCTTACACTCCTCCTTTATCAGCACAAACATGACCTTCTACGACAATCAAAAATTCTTCACTCAAACTGTCAACTGTACTTATAATCATTCCATTAACATTAACCAAATGACACCTATTTTACATGTACAAAATCTACAAAAACGAAAACTCATTGAATCCTTCTGCATCATCAATTCAAATAATTTCAATAAACAAAAAGGTGATTATAACATAGACACAATACAAAATAATATTCTGAGCACCACACAATTTTTAAAAAAAATTAAATTATCCAAACTTTAAAATATTACATAACTAAATAATTTTTACTTTTTCATATGTTAGTTTATAATATACTTCTTCTGAAAGAGGTTCCAGCTTAGGAACGAAAGCTCAAGAATATATATTTATTTAACTTGTAAATGTAATTATTTTTCTTAACTGATTCCTTCTTATCTTATCAATAAGGCCCTCCTACTGATAAATATTTACTCTAGCGATCATTGCTTTAACTACATATATACGGTATATATATATATATATATATATATATATATATATATATATATATATATATATATATATATATATATATATATATATATATATATATATATATATATATATATATATATATATATATATTACAGATTACCACCACTCCCGGGCTGGGCCTTTTCAAAGAGAGGGCAGGAAATAAAATACAGGAAAACCTACCCAAGCCCAAGCCTAACGCAAATCTTGTTAAAAATATATATTATATAATGTATGATATACCTTATATAATATATATGTTAATTTTATATATTTATATATTTTTTATTGTTTTATTATTTTTATTATAATGGATAAGTTGAAGATTTGAAATAATGACCTTTTCTTAATAAAAAAAAAAAAAAAACAAACTAATATGAATGAAATTTATTTATTTATTCATTCTGTTATAAAAATAACATTAATAATAATAATAAAAAAAAAAAAAAAAAAAATTTAAGTGAACAACTTAAAAAATTTATTTTTGATCCCATTTCACTTGCTGGTTTGTTTACATATAAATGAAACCTCAAGCAAAAGCTCGAATCATGCTTAGCTCTGCAAATTGTGATGCAAGAAATTGACGAGGAATAAAAATTAGGATTGGCAGAGTGCCAGACCCTATATAACATCTAAAGGAGCAAGACTGTGTTCTTTGCTCTGCCTATTTAGGCAATAACAAACATATTATTAAAGAATCATCAACAAGTCAGTGGCCACTGATAATAAAAATAATAATTATAAGTCAAAAAACTAATACCATTATAATTTTTTTGAGATAAAGAAAAAATTGTCCTACTCCATGCAGTGAAGAAGGCCAAGTAGATTCATATAAGAAGGCCAGCTTAGAAGAGGGCTTTATTTTTTGTTCTTTTATGTACTGGACAGAAGATACAACTCAGTTTCCTGCTTGGAAACTCTTACAACAAAGGTGAGAAAAATTTACAGATTGGTTTTTAATTGCTGTATAATCCAGATCTGGTCTCCCTTCATTAGTATAATGAATTAGAGAGTGAAAGGGGATCTAACTATAATATTAACCAATTTGCTTTAATTAACTATAGATTGAATAAATGAATGAATTTGAATTTCATAATAATAATAATAATAATAATAAAAGTAATAATAATAATAATAATAATAATAATAATAATAATAATAATAATAATAATAATAATAATAATAATAATAATAATAATAATAATAATAATAATAATAAAAATAATAATATAGAAGAGCCTATAAAATCCTATCCTTTCAGAAAAGGATTGGCTCTGGATTTGACAATAATTGGAAGCATTTTGGTGTAACAGAAAGAAGGAAATCAGCAAGTTAGAGGAGAAGAGTTCCATTTCCACCTTATATAAAAATATCTCCCTTAAATTCAATGTAAATATTTATACATTTAAAATTTTATATAGTAAATTTTAAAACTAAAACTTCTTTGACTCCCCCTTCTCTAATTATTTTCTTCATTACTTTATTCATATTTTCTGTTATGGCGCAGTCGACAGGATGGTCCTTTCACGCCAAGTAATTGCTGAGTTCCTTCTGTCTGGTATATGGTCTTAGAAAAATATATAGGGCCTATTAAAACTGTATTAAAACTGTAAACATTGGTAATAATAATAAATAAAATAGGGTCTCATAAAAAAAAATAATAAATAAAATATACTACAGTATATATGTAGTATATTTATTAAAAAATATTTGAGTTGAAGCCACATAGGCCTATTGAGACTTAAAAAAATATACCGTATATATATAGTACCGTAATCTTTATACTGTATAATAATACTATGTATATTTATTATTAATATTAATACCTATTAAGCATATAAAAAATAAATAAATAAATAAATAAATAAATTGATATACAATATTTAAAACATTTTACATAGATTATTTTTCAATATGGATGTAGTGGACCCAAATATAGAATTAAAATTTGTTGAAGAAATAATTAGTGATGGGGCAAGCCCAACCTCATTATTTCAACAAGTTTTATCTCTAGTCAAACAAAGAGGGACAAAAAGGGCCATTGTTACAAAATTGATAAATAAGATCACAGCTGATATAGATTTATATACTGATAATGAGTTAAAGGGTCTCATCTTAAATTTAAAAACAAAATTAAAAGAAATTTCAGAGTTGGATAATAAAATAATAAATATTTACGCTGACTGTCAAGAATTCACATTTGAAAGCGCAGATAAAATTTGTGAAAAAAATGAGTATTATGCCTTTGGCATCTCATCTTTAATAAGTGAGCTTGAAAATAAAATAAGCCCTGTACAGAATATTTCTTCTCATAATAATCATATTGAAACTGGTTTTTCTGGTTTAAAAAGACCCGAACTCCAGCTCCCTGAATTTGATGGAAAGCCTGAAGATTTTGATAGGTTTATAAAAAATTTTGAAGAAATAATGGAAAGAGAAAAATATAATAAATTTGCTAGGCATTCATGCTTAATGAAACAACTCAAAGGTCCAGCTAAAATTTTAATACAAAAAAGCCCTATGGCAGATATGGATTATGATATGGCCAAAAACTTATTAAAAAGTGCCTTCAGTAACAAGTCTTTACAACAATATTCAGTTATTGAAAAACTTTTAAAATTAAAATTAACCAATGATTTTTATACTTGGATCAGTGATGCCAAATTAATAGAAAGTCAAGTAGATAGCTTAAAAATAACTAGTAAGGTGATTTGTCAATACTTTTTGTGGAATAGTTTGCCAGAAATATATCAAACCCAATATATAAACATTACAAATAATACTTATCCAAATTTAGATGAAATTTTAAATAATGCATTTGAAGTTCATAATAGAATTGGGAAGAGTGGGTTAGTAAATACAAAAACAAATGCAAATGTATACACTACTAAAACTACATCACAAGTTGAGAAAAAAACAGTAGCTTTAGCTACTAACATTGATGTGAATCAAAAACAAAAAACAAACACTGAAACAACAAAAAGGGTGGGTTGTTCCATTTGTCAAACATTACAAACCGCAGATTGTATGGACCATAAATTGTATAGTTGCCCAACTTTCAAAACACCTGAATCCAAATTGCAAAAAATTAAAGAATTGGGAGGTTGTATTAAATGTGGGTACTTAAATCATAAAATTGAAAACTGTAGGTTTAAATTTAATGCGAAATGTAGAAATTGTAATTCATGGCACTCCGCATTTTTATGTATTAAAAAACAAAGTGGACCTAATCCAACTCAAAAACCAAAAAACAATAAAAATAAAAATAATGCACAAGCAGAAACATCAACCAATGTTGTGGAATTAAATGTTACTCCTGTAGAAAATCCTTCTTCAGAACAAGTAGCAAATTGTTTATTATTAAGTTCCTTAAATGTAACAAGCAGTCAAAACATAACTCTTCCTACTTTCACCACAACTTGTATAAATAAAAACAATAACAACCAAGACTTGCGGGTTTTATATGATTCTGGGTCTGAAATAAATTTTATATCTCAAACAGTAGCACAAAAAATTAAATATAAAGTTGTACAGTCTGAAATAATGCTTAATGTAAAAGGTTTCAATGAAAGCAAATATTACAAAACTTCTATTATAGAAGTTGATATAAAAATAAATAATAAAAATAACAGTATTGTTGCAGCTGTTGTCCCTTCAATACAAACCAGAGTGAATATACCTTCCCCTCAAATTGTAAAAGCATTTGATGAACATAAAATACCTTTAGCTGATAAGCACTTAAGAAATAAGAATAATAAGGAAATCCATATACTATTAGGTGTGAATGGAGCCCACATAATACCAATAAATGCATGTTCATTTGGTTTAACAAACAACAGTTCATTGTTATATTACACTTCTTTAGGAATCTTATTAGCTGGGGACTTGAATAAATTAATAAAAAAATTTGCCATATTTGAAGTATATAAAGAAATTTACAGAACAGGCTGATTTGCTCGCAAAAAATGTCAAAATAGAAAATAAGATGGAATGACTAGAAATGGATTACTCTATCTCATCTCTAGCTCAAAATAATAATACTAGCATAGAATTGGATGATGATCTAGTAAATAAAAATTTAAATGATTTATTAAATTATGATAGTTTTGATTGTCCTAAAAAATTCTCAGAGCTAAACATAGAACTTATAAAACACTTGATTACAAATACACTTGTAGATATGGATACAGGTCGATTGATTATGCCTTGTTTATGGAATAATAAATTAATAAAATTTTTGCCAAATAATTTTTATTTGGCTAATTCTGTATTGAAATCAATACTTAAAAAATATAAAAAAGAGCCTCTAAAATTAGAAGCGTACAATAATGTCATAATTGACCAACTTAACCAAGGTATCATTCAACCTGTTGAAATAAATACAGTAAAAAATAATAACAAAGTTTCATTTTTAGCTCATAATGCAGTATTTAGAGATCATGTAGAAACGACAAAATGCAGAATTGTATATTTGTCGAACCTATGTGATAAAAACCAACCAACTAACTTATCACATAATAATGTTAGCTTACCAGGACCTAATTTAAATAATAGATTGGATATTGCATTAACACTACTTAGGTTTAATAAGTATCTGCTGGTATTCGATTTGGAGAGGGCCTTTCACCAGATTAAATTGCCTTGCGAGGATACAGAAAAATTCCATTTTTTGTGGTTCAAAAATATAAAAGAAAATGATTTTAGTATTGTTTCTTATAAATTAATGCGACTTCCGTTTGGTATTAGATGTAGCCCTTCCATTCTCATGGTAGCACTTTACATAATATTAATATTGCATGTTCATACTTGTGATGAGTTTGAATATGAACTTAGGAAGATTTTGTATAACCTGTCTTATATGGATAACTTAGGTTATTCTTCATCTTCTGAAAGTGAAATTATTCTTGCTTATCATAGGTCTCATGTAATATTTAACAATTATGGGTTCAATTTGCAACAATTTCATAGTAATTCACCAGAGTTTAAAAATTAAATTTATAGTGAGTTAGACAATAATAGTAGTGTGGATGAGCCTATAAATGATCACGTAAAACTATTGGGAATGATGTGGGATACTCATAGTGATACCTTGTATAATAAAAATAATGAAATGGATCCCAAAGCAAACACTTTGAGATCTATTTTATCTACCATAAATGGTCTATTTGACCCACTAAATATTGGGCTTCCTGGGAAGAATAGAGCAAAATTATTTTTACATAAACTACAAAATAATAAAGATATAACTTGGGACAAAAAATTAGATAGTAATTTACTAAAAGAATATAAAAATATTTGCTCACAATATAATAAAAGCAAAAAACCTGAATTAAAAAGATTTATTGGGGATTATGCTTCTTCATATAATATTATAGCATTTACTGATACTAGTAAAGACATTTATGGTAGTGTCTTGTATTTACAAAATACAAATAGTAGTGAGCTGCATTTTTTGTGTGCAAAAAATAAATTAATTTCAAACAAAAATACTAACAGATCTATTCCAGTTCTAGAGCTATTTGCGGTAAAATTTGGAGTTCAGTGTCTAATAGAAATGCTTGACAATTTAACTAACACTTTCACACCTTTAAAAATAAATGAATTACATTTATATACTGATTCAATGGTAACATTGAATTGGATTATAAATAAAGTTCAAAAATTAAACAAAATAGAAAGAAAAGGGACCATTATAAATAATCAGCTGAATTTTATTGAAACTGCATGTGAAAAACACCCGATAACTTTTCATCACTGTGAAGGATCTCAGAATCCTAGTGATTACGTTACTCGATGTGTTTCATATAAGGTTTTATTAAAAAATTCACTTTATTTAAATGGGCCTATATTAGATATCAAAAATGAAAGGTTAAAAGTCACTGTTCCAAATCCCTTATATAATAATAATACAGATTTTAATATTTATAATATTCAAACTTTTTCTTTTGTATCCTTATTTAAATTAGATAGGTTTTCTTCTTTGAATAAACTATTTAAGGTTTCACACTATGTAAGAAAATTTATTCATAATTTAAAGCTTAAAGTACATGAGAAAAACCCCACTTTGTTTTCCAATTGTGACCCTAAGGCAATATGCTCATATGAAGAAAGTTGTAATGTCATTTTTAGGCAATATCAACAAGAAAATTTTTCAGAAACATATCAATATTTAATAAACCCAAAAAATAATAAAGAAACAAATTTGGTCACACAACTTAATCTTTTCCTTGATAAAAACAATATAATTAGAGTAAAGAGTAAATTTGCAAACTTAGATGCTGATTTTAATCAAAAAAATCCAATATTGTTGCATAAAAATCATTCACTAACTGATATAATAATTAAAGAATTACATGTAAAAATGAAACATGCAGGTGTTTATAAACTTCTAGCTATAATAAGAAAGGAGTTTTATATTCCAACAGCATATTCAGTAGTTAAGAAAAGTATTAAAAATTGCATAAAATGTAAATTAATGTATGGCAGAACCATAAAAATTAATCAAAACCATTACAAAGATTATAGGATAAATCCATCACAAATTCCATTTAGAGAAATATTTCTTGACCATATTGGACCTTTTAATATAAAAATAAATAATGTAGTAGAGAAGGTTTACATATTAATTATAACTTGCACATATACTAGAGCTGTAAACCTTGTTCTATGTAAAAATGTAGATAATAAATGCTTTATTTCTGCTTTTCAATTTCATGTGTTTGACTTTGGATTTCCACAACTTATAATTAGTGATCAAGGAAGTAGTATAATAAGCTCAGTGCAAATTATTAAAGATTTTCTTGATGATGTAGATGTTAAAAATTATTTAACTCTACATAACATAAAAGTTTTGGAGTTTTCACCATACCCTGGTAAAGCTAGTTTTCTGGGAGGTTTAGTTGAATCTTTAGTCAAACAGGTTAAAAATATTATCTATAGTGCTATAGGAAAAAATATATTAGAGCAGGATGAGTTTTCTTTATTAGTTAGGGAAACAAATATGCTTATAAATAAAAGGCCAGTAGCATTTAAGTCAATATTAAGAAACCCTGAGGTGGATCCAAATATCCCATTTGCAATAACACCGGAGATATTGCTGAAGGGATATGAGGTTCCAGCCATGGTTGTTTCTTCTCATTTATTTCATGATGGTGTAGATCATTCAGATGATCCTGATTGGTCTCCTTGTGAACCTGATCAGGATCAGTTATATTTGACTTTTCAAAAATACAGAAAAGTTAAATCTAATTTGAATGATTTGTACTATGATGAATTCTTAGCAAACCTACAATATCTTGCCACTAATCAGCAAGATAAATATAAAAAAAACCACACACTTCACTGGGAGTTGGAGATGTTGTTGCCATTAAAGAAAAATTCTGTAAACCATACTTTTACAGCATGGGAACAGTACAAGAAATAAAAAATAATGATTTAGGAGAAACTGTTTCTGTAAAAATTAAAAAATCAAATCAAGAAATTATAATCCGACACATATCGGATATCATATTGTTGATAAAAAATACCAATTTTCATGAAAATCTGCCAGAAACAGTTTCCACCACTAACGATAAGAACAGTGATGCTGACAGTAGAGTAAAGAGGAAAGCTGCAGTTCAATGTAGAGAGCTACATAAAAAGCTCATAGACCAAGGGCAACTTTAATATCTCCAAATATATAATAGTCAAATGAATATCTGTGTCCTTGTTTAACAGGGACATGATATATATTTGAATAAAAACAATGTAAAATAAATTTGGTTTCCAAATTTAGTTTACATAATCATCAAAATTAAATTCTTAATAGAATTTAATTTTGGTCCCCTCCCAGTGTTAAAAATATATATTATATAATGTATGATATACCTTATATAATATATATGTTAATTTTATATATTTATATATTTTTTATTGTTTTATTATTTTTATTATTATGGCCACTGGAAGTTGAAGATTTGAAATAATGACCTTTTCTTAATAATAAAAAAAAAAACTAATATGAATGATATTTATTTATTTATTCATTCTGTTATAAAATAACATTAATAATAATAATAATAAAAATTAAATATAAAAATAAATTTTTTAGTGAACAACTTAAAAAATTTATTTTTGATCCCATTTCACTTGCTGGTTTGTTTACATATAAATGAAACCTCAAGCAAAAGCTCGAATCATGCTTAGCTCTGCAAATTGTGATGCAAGAAATTGACGAGGAATAAAAATTAGGATTGGCAGAGTGCCAGACCCTATATAACATCTAAAGGAGCAAGACTTGTGTTCTTTGCTCTGCCTATTTAGGCAATAACAAACATATTATTAAAGAATCATCAACAAGTCAGTGGCCACTGATAATAAAAATAATAATTATAAGTCAAAAAACTAATACCATTATAATTTTTTTGAGATAAAGAAAAAATTGTCCTACTCCATGCAGTGAAGAAGGCCAAGTAGATTCATATAAGAAGGCCAGCTTAGAAGAGGGCCTTATATATTATTTTTTTTGTTCTTTTATGTACTGGACAGAAGATACAACTCAGTTTCCTGCTTGGAAACTCTTACAACAAAGGTGAGAAAAATTTACAGATTGGTTTTTAATTGCTGTATAATCCAGATCTGGTCTCCCTTCATTAGTATAATGAATTAGAGAGTGAAAGGGGATCTAACTATAATATTAACCAATTTGCTTTAATTAACTATAGATTGAATAAATGAATGAATTTGAATTTCATATTTTTTGAATAATAATAATAATAAAAGTAATAATAATAATAAAAGTAATAATAATAATAATAATAATAATAATAATAATAATAATAATAATAATAATAATAATAATAATAATAATAATAATAATAATAATAATAATAATAATAATATAGAAGAGCCTATAAAATCCTATCCTTTCAGAAAAGGATTGGCTCTGGATTTGACAATAATTGGAAGCATTTTTGTGTAACAGTAAAGAAGTCATTTCAGCAGCTAGATTATAAGTGTGATATTCTGGGAGTTCATTCACATACTGTTATATTGCATTTAGAGTTTGTATAGTGAGTTTTAGCTGAAACTCTTTGATACTATATAGTGTAACAATTGTTGTGGTGGAAATGTCTCTAACCAGGTGAGAGCAGACTGTGATTTTTAAAGAGAGGAAGATTAAATACAGTTGGAAAACTAAAAAGATGAAGGAGTTTCACAGAACAAGTGGCTGGAAGAGGAGGCACTACAACGGACGAGTCTGGGATTTTCAATGCTCACGCAAAATTCATGCGAGAGCATGGTACCCCATGTATTACGAGGGGGACGCAATGGAGGTGGAATGTGAGCGACCAACTCCCCTGAACATCTACCGTTGTAGTACCTAAAGAAAAGAGATAGTGTGCCAACGTCACGTCGCAGAGATGGAGGGTCAAGAGAGTTTGAAAGTAGGGCACAGTTTATTAGTCTCTCAGCTTTAGACTCAACTCTATCCAATAGAAGGGTGGAACCGGAGCCCCTCCAGATGTGAGAACAGTACTTCAAACAAGGGCTAATAAGTCCCTTATATAACTGGAGTAGCTGTGCAGAAGATAAAAATTCCCGCAACCTGAACAGAACTCCCAACTTATTTGAGGCCACCTTAGCAACCGTTGTGATATGAGGTTTCCAAGACAATTTTTTTTGTTTATGTTCAGACCAAGAATGTTTATGTTGTCAACAGGTGAGACGTTAAAGCCGTCGAAGAAAATTGGAAAGTTAGGAGGTGTTTTTGAGAGGGAGATGTAAAGAAGTTGAGTTTTTAAAGAGTTGAATTTTACAAGATTGCGGCGGCCTCACCGGGGAATTCCATCCAGGTCGGCAAGAATAGAATCGGAAAGCCGAAGACAAGAGCAACTCTAGACGCAAAAGAGGGAGCAGATTTGAAATGAGTGGAAGAATGAAGAGTTGAGTCGTCAGCATAAGAGTGAACAGAGTTAAAAGTACAGCTGAGGAGATCGTTGATGAAAAGTAAGAATAAAGTTGGAGATAAAACAGAACCTTGAGGAACACCACAATTAACAGGAAAGGAGGAATAAGTTGCTCCATCAACGAGTGCTGATATGGAGCGACCAGAGAGAAAACTTGACAAAAGTAAGCAAAGAGAAGGAGGAAACCCAAAGGAAGGGAGCTTAGGAGTAGTGATGCATGCCATACTCAATCAAAAGTCTTTGATATGTCAAGCGTCACCACATAAGACTCCCCATAGTCCCTAAGGAAAGAAGACCACAAATCAGTTAGATAGGATAGTATGTCACCAGTTGACCTCGAGCGTCAAAAGCCATACTGATGATCTGAAAGAAGGGAATGAGACTCCAGATGATCCAGGAAATGAGAGTTAAGAAGAGTTTCAAAGATCTTAGATAGAATACAAGTGAGAGCTATTGGACGATAGTTGGAAGGATCAGAGCGGCTGCCCTTTTTCGGGATTGGCTGGACATATGAG
>JABUQX010099079.1:27500-37500 GCA_015478945.1 Trachelipus rathkii
CAATCATCTTTGGCCAAACTAAGATGCGGCCACCACCTAAACCTGCAATATTACAAATATAGGTTTAAACTTAACCAGACCATATCAATAATCTACACAAAATGCAACCAGGACCCAGACTATGTCTCACTTCCTCATAGAGTGTCCAGCTAATCATCGTTACAGAGCAATCTGGGACATCACAAATTTAAGTGATCTTTGGAGGTTACCGACTGCGGAGGGCGGGGTATCTTAGTGAGGTGAAGCCACTCTGAAGGGAGGGTGGCCAGGGAGCGAGAAAGAAAGTAAGTAAAGTATATATATATATATATATATATATATATATATATATATATATATATATATATATATATATATATATATATATATATATATATATATATATATATATATATATATGTGTGTGTGTGTGTGTGTTTGAGGCTCGTAATTCAAATGTTTCCTTTACTTGTAACCATTGGTAATAGATGGATGTACATTCTTGCATTTTACTTGTTAATTTTGTACAAAAAATTTAATTGAACTTTCAATAATGTTAAATAATGTCTTGCTACTGGTAATCGCAAAAGATCTAAGCCTGCCGGGGTTTATGACTGGCAGTGGAAGTCACAGTGGGCGGGAGAATTCACCTTCGGTCGCCTTCTTTTCTCCCTCGGAGCTCCTCCACCATACCGTAATCCTTTTCCATAGTTTCCCACTACTCCACCTTATATTCTGTGAGATTCAATAAAACAAAGGAGTCTCAAATCAGTTATATATATATATATATATATATATATATATATATATATATATATATATATATATATATATATATATAATATATATATATATATATATATATATATATATATATATATATATATATATATATAATATAATAATATATATATATATAGTGTTGTTTTTTAGTTATCACCGCCGCTCACGGGCAGAGTCCTTTTCAATAATTAAAATAAATATTAAAATTTTTAATAATTAAGATATCAATGCAATAAAAAAAAAGCTTGCAATGCCAACCTAACGCAAACTTCGCAGGTGAGCACGGACGAAGGCTTTAATGTGAGAAAGATTAAATTAATCATGAAACACAGAAGTTGGAATAGAATTCCACATAACAGAGGTTTCTGGAATTAAGAGAGCACCACAGCGAACAAACCTGGAGTTGGCAATATTCACACAAATTTCATGTGCAGACACTAAACCCCTTGTGCAACGAAGGTGTCGGAAAGGTTGTGATTCATTAATTGTATTTGTCTAAGCATTAATAAAAAGGAAAACTGTAGCTTACAACAGCTTTTAGTGTTAGACAAAAGTACAACTTTCTTCTTTTCATTTTCATTAGGGCACGTAGAGAACTTTGATTACTGTGTGAATGCGTTGCAAATATACCCTTATTAGTGCATATAAATTTACGAAACAATTACATTACATTAATTGCCAATTACCTACATTTTTAGTCTGATTATTATTTTTTTCCTGCAAATAAGATGACTATATCTTCACTTATTAAGTTCGTGGAATAATAACTTACGCAACATTTGGATATTCCTCGTATGTTTTAAAAAAAATTCATTGCCCTGTTCGTATCGTGAAATGAACGACCTTTTTAAGTTACTTTATGCTCCATGATTTTCATTGAAATACAGAATAGAAAAGATATTTGGAAGTAAATTTCAATTGTGTTGAATGAAAACTCTAGCAGAAGAATAAAGAGGGATTAATGAGGCTGGAAAACGAGGCGTTCTGTAAAAAATTATGAATGGGGTTGATGGATTTTTTTAGTTTCAAGTCTTCAGTTTATCAATCATAGCTAGGGATTTATAAAACACAGTTCTTCTTTAAATTTTAATTCTAAAAATATAATAACAATCTCATGTTTTATAGAAAAGAATAAGAGTAAAATCCCTGATATGTTTACATTTAATGAGACATTCATTACACCAGATCGACATATGTGACTATCGTGCTTGTAAACAATGATTCTCTAATAAAATATAATTTTTTTTTATAAAGAAATTGAATTTTAATTTATCGATCTTTACAAAGAAATTTTAGTTTATCTATAACTTTGTCCATAAATAGGTTAGCTACGTCATCCCTCATTAAATGCATTGAATAACCTACGCAATACAAAAATCTACCTTCGTACGTATGAATAAAAGTTACCATATCAAGATTCATACTATGAACTGATGCCCCTCTTGTAATCCATTTTAAGCTTGCGTGATCTCCTCTCCCTTGTATCACAGATTTTAAGTCACCCATATTTGATGAGTTGTAATACGCTTTAGGAGGTGGATGGTTTTCCAATAGTTTTGAAAAATCCGTTTGAGATTCTCCAAAGTCAGATGTCGTAAGCTGCAAATTGCTATCAATCCCCTCCATATTCTCAATAGCATTTTTCAATGTGCGGCCGAAATCTCTTGCGTATTCCCAGAAATTAATACCAACATTTTTGTCAGTTTTTGAAATTATTTTCACAGCTGATGCATGCTCACCTAGTTGAGGTGTCGAAGATTTTTTCCAGTATCTTCTCATATTTATGGCATGTTCTGACGGTATATTTATTTCCTCATCAGTCATTCCATTTTCAGTAAATAATTCCATAATCACCCAATTGAATACGGAAGAGAAACCTGCGTGGAAAGTTATCCCTTTTGATTTGAATACTTTGAGTAATTTACTAGTAGTTTCTTCATCAATTTCCCCGTGAATATAATTGGTTTTCTTTTCCACACTTAAACCTTCTATACCCGGAAATAATTCTTTGAATCTTACCGTTTGACTGTCGAATTTGGTTTGAAATGCTTTTATTTCTTCTAAATATTCTAGGTTTTTCTTCAGATACTCCATTCTCTGTTCTTTTAAATCTTCTGTTTCTTGACCATCATTGAATTTTCCAAAATCATAAGTTTTTTGTACTTTTCCACCGATCACATCATTCAAAACCTTTAGGAAACTATTACAAATATTGAAACAGGTGAACCCATCAACAATAGCATGGTTGAAAGTAAATATTATGTTGCTTGTAAATAAGTTGATTTCATTTACAGTTTCATTGTTGGTAATATATGTGGCACGCCAAAGAGGTCCTGTAGCAGAATCAAAACTAGAGTGCGTCTCGTTTCTGAAAATTTCCTCTGGTGACTGGTCCTTCAGAACCTACGAGAAATAAAGTATAATTTTTAATGATAATTTAAAACCCTTAACTTATTAATTGTTATTTGGTTCTTTAAAAATGTTGAGATAAGTTTTATATCTAAGTTTTATACAATACTAGTTGTTAAGTTGTTGTGTTATAATAGTATGTGATTAGAAATTCGGAGATTCAGAAGAATTGTCAAAGCCATGTTACAACTTATGACAATGTCAGAAATTTAATAGTTTTCCTTCCTTTCCTTTGTCAAACCCTCATTGGCGCAATATACTCACTCCTTTACAACAATTAATTATATCAAATCTGTTATTTTTCTATTTTTTTCCCCATTGTTAAAAGAATTAAAAATAAAATTAGTTCCTTTAGATAAAATATGTTAATTTTTTAAAAGTAGATTTTTTTTTGTATTAATATACTATTGTAACAACAGTTGAAATTAGTGTTGGCCGAGCACCGGATTTTTGCGCACCGCACCGCATCGGCACCGGGAGGTCGTGCACCAGTACCGAACCGCACTGCAGCACCGCACCGCACACCCATCATCCTATCCACAAAGCACCATGCTCTTTTGCCATACACACGCCGCGTCACAGCGAGAGCGAACCACACCGCAGCCACCGGCAGCGCACCGCACGCCGCCGCACCGATATATATATATACTATATATATATATATATAATATATATATTATATATAATAGTTATATATATATATCATAGTATAATATATAATATATATATATATATATATATATATATATATTACTATATATTATATATATTATATATAGTATATATATATATATATATATGAGAGGGAAGTAGCGCTCCTGAAGCGATGAGATTACCCACCATTGGGTGTATATGGAGTCTTAGAGTACATCCCATGTCACTCCAGTGCCTAATGGTTCTTCCCTTTTGTGTTCATATCCACATTCTTTTTGCATTGGAGTAAGCTCTCCCTTATCCCACACCATAAAATACAATTACAGACAACACTTACCCCTTAAAAAAAAAAAAAAATGGTGTAAAATTGCAGCCACAAAAGATTAGTCTCTGAGAAGCCTAAAGGGGTGGCTTCCAAAAATAACCCCTTATCCACCCTACCCTCATCACCATTAAAGTTTTTTTTTTTTTGGAAAATTTTAAGTTTTTTTTAGGGGGCTCGAGCCGACGGGGGGACAGAGGGGGGGACGTTTCATACCCCGGAGGGGATGGTCGAGGAACCCCCGCGACAACCACCAAAGACCAAAGAGCGGGGGTTCCGGAGACCATCCCCGGAGGGGGGATTAGTCCTACCCCGTCGTCCCAGCCGGGGAGGCCGAGAGACCCGACTCCTGCCATCTTTGGGGGTTACCCTAGGGGTATTCTTTAGTTAAAAAAAAAATTACTTTAAAAAAAAAAAAAAAAAAAGTTAAATCCCATCCTTAGAATTTTCGCCTGATTCCAAATATATAATTTGTTTTACTGTAGGACCTGCCGTTCTCTAGCTACATAACTGTGAGCATTAAAAAAATCTGACCAATATATATATATATAGTATATATAGTAATACTATATATATATAGTATATAATAGTATATATATATATATATATATATATATATATATATATAATATATATAGTATAATATATATATAACTATATATTATATATTATATGATATAATATCAATAAATAAAACTTTTTAAAAAAAAAAAAAAATAAATAAAAAAATACATCTATTTCCTTTATTTTAGAACTTCAACATCTTATATTTATTTTATTTATAATTTTTTTATTTTTTTCTTTACCATAAAATAAAAAATTATACCAAACCTTTCTCCCAATAACTAAATTATTTTGAGGACCATGGTTTACTTAAGGTCATATATATAATATATTAGTAATAACAATCTATACTATTAGTATTGAGTATATATATATAATTATATAATATACTATAATATATATATATATATATATATATAGATATATATATTATATGAGTATATATATATATGTCCGCACTTAGGGGCAAGGAGGGGCACTTGCCCCCCTGGAATTCGGGATCTAAATTTTTTAATACATATATATAATATATATATATATAATAATATATATATATATTATATTATATAATATATATATAGTATATATAATATATAGTATATATATATATAGTATACTACTTAATATAATATATATAGAATATAGTATTATATATATATATATAATATATATCTACATTACAGTATCATGTAAATACTATATACATAGGTATTCTCTATTCAACTATTCATTATATTACTATATATATATAAAGTATATATATATAGATAGTATATAAGTAGTATATATATATATATTATATAATATATATATTATGTATGATAATATATATATATAAATTAGACATCCTCAGGGGATAAAGTACCACATACCTAATATTTTACATGAAGATGCCTAACAGAGAAACATCATAGAGTGAAATGGAGAAGGCGTATGCTGCCACATTCCATAGACTTGGAAAAGCAATTCTGATTAAGAATAAAGTAGGGAGAGACTGTTGAGAGTGTTAGAAGATCGATGTATGCTATACCAGAAAGTACTGATTTGATAGCCATCAAACGTTATAAGGATATGAAATCCAATAAATACGGTTAGAGGAACAGGAAGAAGAAGAAGTGGTTTGAAGTGAAAACGGGAGTTAGACAGGGAATGTACTGTCGCCATTGCTCTTTGCACTTTACCTGGACAGCTGCCTTGAAAAAGATATGCATAAGGGAGAATATGGAACACACTTTGGTTTATGCGGATAATGCGGCAGTGATAACATCAGGGAGCTCAGACCTGCAAGAAGCTGTCACAATAGATGGAATGAGGTTACTGAAAGTCAATGGCATGAGAATACGCAACAGAAGGAGAAAACGGAAATAATGGTTATTGCAAGAGAGAGGGAAAGAGAAATAGTAAGTGAACATAGAAGGTACAGGGCTTAAGCAAGTGAATAGATTTAAGTATTGGGCCGAGTGGTATTTGATGATCAAGGAAGACAAGGTGACGAGTTGAAAGGGAGAATTGGGAGATTTTCACCAGAATGTGGGAATGTTATCATTTCCCGTTGCTAAAGGAGAAAGGGATAGCAACAGAGGTTAAAATATTACTATATAAAATTGCTAAAGACCGATACTGTGTATGGATCTGAATGCTGGTCCTTGCTAGACATTGAATACAATACAAAAAATCAGAATAGAAGCTACGGAAAATGAGAGTACTTCAGACTCAATTAGAGGAGTATAGCTGCAGAGACGAAATGAGGAGGCGGAGCTAGTGGAGGAGAGAACTGGTGGTGGAACCCATGTTTGAATGCGTGGAGAGGAAACCGAGTTAAGATGTCGTATTGGACATGGTGAAAGAAAGTGAAAAAGGAAAGGAAAATATTGATGAGAGATGATAGATTGGAGACCGCAGGAAGGTAGGGAGACCAGCAGTAAGACGAGGAAGAGAAATGAATGGATTCGCTGGGCGGAGGCTGTGCAAAGTAGAGCAAGACGGTAGAGGAAGTAGAAGAAGAACGAACATTGAAGATAGACATTTTTGGAGAAGATTCTGGAGGTGTAGCACCTGACAGGCATACCCCTAACGGATGTATATTATAATATACTATATACTATAATATATAGTAATTAATATATATAAGATACTCCCTATATGTTATAGATATAGTAGTATACTTATATATAATATATATAATATAAGATTATAATATATATATTATATAATATATTATAGTATAGACTTGCCACGCTGGACGACGTAATTTTCTGGGACGCCCATGTTATAGTCATATATATAGTGTGTATGGATATATAGTATAAAGGTATATATAATATTTATAGACTTGATATATATATATATATATATATAGTATATATATATATATAATTAATTATATATATATATAGTAATATATATATTTATAGTATATAGTATAATATATTATGAGTATATATATATATAGTAGATGCTGGTATATATATCATACTATATATATATATAGTATAGTATATAAGTATTATATATATATATATATATATATATATATATACTATATATATATATATCTATATATATATGAATATATAATATATATAATATATATTATAAATTTTTTAATGTATTTCATATTTATTTATATTAAAAGCGCCCGATAACTCAGTGTTAGAGCACTGCGGCCAAACCAAGCGAGGGTCCCAGGTTCAAAACTGGTCGGGTGGGAGAATGTGAGCTATTCTCTGCCTTGGGCTTGGCTCCGTCCTGCTCGACGATTAATGAGTATCCCTCCTCCTGATTCAGGAGCTCTGCTCGTGGTGATGGTCGTTTTATCTCTGTAATAATATATATATATATATAATATAATATATATATATATGAGGATATATAACTGTATATATAGCTATATATATAATATATTATATATATATATATATATATATATATATATATATATATAATATATATTATATATATATATATGATATATATAATATATCACCAAATACCTATATATATATATATATAGTATATAATATATATATATATATTATATATATATATATATAAAATATATATATATATTTTATATATATATATATATATTATATATATATATACTATCATATATATATATTATATTTATATAAGTAATAATAATAATAGATATATATATATAGTATATGTATATATATATCATATATATATGATATATATATATATATATATATATATATATATATATATATATTCAATTTTAAACTGATTTTTAGCTAAATTTTAATTTATAGTTAGCTAATTTTAACTGACATTAACCTAATGTAAATCATTCATAAATTTACAATAATTATTTTTAAAAAAATCAGTTTTCTTATAATTTTATTTGAATTTATTACAGTATTTCTTAGTTTTTTTTCAAAAATTTCAGTGTATGACAGCGAAAGAAAAATAAGCTTATATATTAACAATGCTTCTTTCCCAAGAAATGTTAATTCAAATATTTATTATTTTAATTAAAAGAGTACAAAAATTGCAAACAACAAAATTAATGCATTTAAATGGCTATCGATCATTTTTTTTACTATTTTAAACTCTTAATATAGACTTTGTTTATCAAATTTTTTAACCTTGTAACAATTAACTTCAGCTCTGATTTTTCCTTAGAAAAGAAAAGGGTGTTTTCTTATTTTGTTTACTGATAATATAGTAGAACTTTCCATTAGCATGTGTGCTAGCAATTCAGCGTCGTCAAACATCTGAAGAGTTTTTTTAATAGTTAACACCACCACTCACGGACAGATCCCTATTCTCCGACGTACCTGGCAAAGCAGTAATTTCTAATACTTCTTTTAAAATACCTTTGTTAGAATGAAATGTCAACTTAATCCTTATTTAGGGATTTAAGTAGATTAATAAAATTAGGGATCAAAATAAAAACACAAAAATAGACATCTGTCTAACACCTCTGATAAAATAAAACGATAACAGAATACTGTGAAATGGCTAAACATGGTTTGATGATTCAAAGAGGCGGTATCATTATTAAGAGATAGTAATCATCTGTCTAACATTTTGATAAAATAGAATGGTAACAAAATAACTGTCAAATGGTTAAACAAGAATCGATTGTACAAGTAAAGGATGTTATTATAAATAAACAGTAGACATTTGTCTAACAACTTTGATTAAGCATGATACTAACAGAATAGTTGTCGAATGGTTAAACAGAGGTCGATGATGCCAGGGGACGGTATCATTATAAAAAGACAGTAAGTATCTGTCTAACACCTTTGATAAAACATAAAATGACAGAACATCTGTCAAATGGATAAGCAAGAGTCGAGTAATACGATGAGGCCGTATCATTATAAAAAGAGAGTAGGCATCTGTCTAATATCTTTGATTAAATGGAAAGATACAATTATAAACGAACAATTAACATCTGTTTAAGATCTTTCATATGATAGAAAGATATCAAAACAACTGTCAAATGGTTAAACAAGAGTCAATGATACGAGCAGAAAGTATTATTATAAAAAGAAAATGGGGATCTGTCTAACAACTGATAAAACAGACTATTAACAGGGCACCCGCATCGTTTTATATAAGCAGTAAAATTTGTCCGATATTTTTGATAAAATAGGAAGGTAACAGAATAATTGTCAAATGATTAAACAAGAGTCGATGGTACAAGAAGAAGGTATAATTATAGAGAGACTAAACATCTGTCTAACAATTGATAAAATAGAATAATAACAGGACATGGTATCGCTTTAAGCAAACTGTAAGAATCTGCTTAACATTTTTGATAAAATGGAAAGATAATAGAATAACTGTCAAATGGTTAAACAAGAGTCTAAAGTACAAGAAAGTATCATTATAAAAGGACAGTAGGCATCTGTCTATCAAGAGATAAAATAGAATGATAACAGGGCAAGGTATCTGTCTAACATTTTTGATAAAATATCATCGTTCAAATGATGCTATATTTGATATGCATGGCACTTTGATGAAGGAAGCATCAATTTATAGTACAAACTGTTGGTATCTTTTTTAGGTTGATTACCTTGTTAAGGGGAAACCATATTCATGCGTTTTCTTTCGCGAAGACCATACAATGTAGGATGTCAATGCTCTGAAATTGACAAAATAATACATTAAAACATTATTATTATTATTATTATTATTATTATTATCATTAATTATTATTGTCAGTGTAATTTATGCTTATAATAATTAATGTTATTATTCCTTTAAATTACTAATTATATTATAATTATCAATATATTATTATAATTAATTTAT
>JABUQX010099079.1:42500-45000 GCA_015478945.1 Trachelipus rathkii
AGGAACAAGACAAGTTGGGGCGGATGGTAGGGAGGAGCTCTTGAGGGCGCCTAAGAAACATCCCAGCCTCTTACAAAGCACTTATTTAGTTAGAGCACTTCTTAAATGTCTTTTACTCCGGAATACGCACGGGAATACAGCATCTGCCACGATGTATGCGTCCTCATCTATAGGTGGGGCATCTGAAAGGCCATATTCTCGTTAAGATGACAGAAAGATGACGTTAGCTCGGCGCGAGTACAGCAGATTTTTTGCTCCTATCGCGTCTTCTAATCCTGTTAGAATGCTGAAGACGAAGAGGTTTTGTGTATCAGTGCAGCAAAGATAACATTCCTTCGCTTTCATTTCCGCATAATGCGCTTGAAAACTTAAGAACACGGAGTAGTAGAGCTGTCCGTAAAAGGTTCGCCGGTGCGGAACGATGAAGCTATGTTACTTTATTTGTTCTGCAATCCACTCTTTTCCATGTAGAAATCTATAGGTAAAAACTAGGCTGTCCCATACCGCTGCTATCATCTGATGCAGGGGCTCGCTCCTATAGAAGTCTGCAGGCTAATTCATGTTTACACGTGAAAAGTTTGAAAGATGGGTGAACATCCGTAAAGAAAATGGTGTTTTTCGCTTTTTCGAGAATAAAGGGAAAGGCTTTACCAAACCAAGGATGAACGGCGGTATGTATTCTGCACCCACAATCATTCAGAATCTTCTCAAGAGCTGCTGATCTCGAGGAGACAGGGAAACTTGGTAAATTTCGGAAGCCTTTTCTGAAGGAGGAGAAGAAATTCCATCTAAAGAAATATGATATCCAAATAGTTGAGAGATGACTTGAAAAGTTCGCATTCCTCTAAGGATATTTTAGGTACTTGAAGAATCTTGAAAACTGCCCTGAGATGTTCTTCATGCTATTCTGGAACTGATGAAAAAATCACCAATTTATATAGGTAGACGTAAATAAATGGGAGAGTCGAAAAATGGAGTCCATTATGCGCTGTCATCATTCTTTAAACCAAACGGCACAGAAACATATTCAAACAAGCTGAAAGAAGTTGTAATGTAAGTCTTTTCAATGTCCTCCAGTCGTATTGGAATTTGATGGTATGCCCTCTGTATGTCTATTTTGCTGAAGATAGCTGATCCATGCAAACGTTGTGATAGACTTTGGATGTGAGGAAGTCGATATCCATCTCTTTTAGTTATTGCATTTAAAGATCTGTAATCACCACAAAGTCTAGAAGTTCCTGGAGTTTTCTTTGGCAGTACATGAAGTGGAGAAACCCAAGAAAACTTGGAAGGTCTGATGATTCCATTCTTCAAGAGAGTGTCAAATTCTTCTTTTGCTTCTTAAAGTTTATCTTCAGGAAGACTGCGAGGTTTTGCAAACACTGGAAGAGAATAACCAGTCTCTATTTAGTGAGCAGGTCCTTTTGAATTAAATTTGATTGCTCGTCAAGTCGATGGTGAAGTTAACAAGGAAAACTCCTGAATCAAAGATGAGATGTTAGAGTCTTCAATGTTAGCGTTAATTTGTAAGGAAGGACCTTCTGTGGAAGAGACTTGAAAAGTTGTGAGAAAAGACGTTTGTGTCTTGCAGAGTTTTCTTCTCATGATCGATGATTAAGTTGTAATGGTGTAGAAAATCCACACCTAATATCGACATCGCGATGTCAGCTACGATCAAAGTCCAATTAAATTCTCGACGAAGCTTCTTGATCATTTTATATGTCTCTATTTCATCGTGACACTTGATAGGGGAGGTATTGGCTGCGGAACGATTAACATTAGTTTGAAATATTGACATGTTGGATACCATTGAAGAAGGTAGGCTGGAGACAAGGGCGCCTGTGTTCAGCAGGAAGAGAGTATCTGCGCCGAATATTGTGATGTTGATAGTTAGTTGCAATCTGATTGTAGTGCACCAATCAGCTCACTCTTCTAGTTTTCCGTTGGGGCAGGAGATAAAGCTCTATAAGAGGGAAGAGGCTAGGACTGCACCTGCACATTAGTTTTATCAGTCCATTTGCACCATTTCCTGCATGTTCTTGCCTGTTGGGCGAAGTAAATGTGAGCACGACAGACATGGAATTCTTGGTTAAAACGATATGGACGAAGTCCTGGAGGTATTTCTGTAGCTGATGTTGTCATTGCTGTTGCTGATGGTGATGTAGTTGCTTGTGTAGTCGTTGCTGTGGACACTGCCATGACAGGAGCGGACGATACCAAAACACTGATCATTGACTAATTTGCCAGCAAATTTGTTCAAGAGTAAGTGCTGCCTGTGCAGACATTGTTGAGAGAATGTTGGTCGGAGATATTTTTAAGAAATGCATTTTGATGATGTCCTCTCCAATTTTTAATTTGTTGCCATAGCTGAGCATTTCTGGTGAATGCAGTGAAGGTTTTTCGTTGGTAAGCTTGTTTTGATGAATTCGTTGAATCGTAATGACGGCTTTCTTCAGCAGTTGTGGGCCTGGGCGTCAAGTTCTGTTAGAAGAGTACGATC
>JABUQX010099079.1:57500-60000 GCA_015478945.1 Trachelipus rathkii
CCCGACTCCTGCCATCGGTGCGGTATACCCTTGGGATATTCTTTAATTACATTTTCCATACTAAAATTTTACCAGGATTCCAAAAATGTATTCCTTTTCGCTGTAGCTATTGTAGTTTTTGAGATATGAATTTTTTTTATTTTTTTTTTTTTTTTTTTTTTTTTCCGACCTAAAACGTCTATTTATGTATCATAGAGGCTACCTGTTTTAAAAATTTTTTTTTTTGAATCCGAGCTCCTGTTCCGTGTGGGCGTTAAGTAACTTTTACCTATATATATATATATATATATATATATATATATATTTACATATATATAATAGATGGAATAGATATATATATATATATATATATATATAATATATATATATATATATATATATAATATATTATATATATGTATATATATATATATATATATATATATATATATATATATATATATATTATATATATATATATATAATATATATATATATACATATATATATATATATATAATTATATATATATATATATATATTAACAAAATTATTAATAATAGATGGATAGAAAGCTTTAATATTGGTATTGTAATGGAACAATTTGTAATGGAACAACTTTGATATGCTTACTCCGCATGAGTCAGCTTTCGTAAGAAGAAAACGCTCACTTACAAAGTTGAGATATTTAATGTGATATTTAATTTAATGTTAAAAAATTTATGGCATACTATTAACTTCGATTTAGATTGTAGTCGAAATCGGTATATATAGATTAACAGTTAAATAAAATCCTTATATTAGTATAATTATAGAAAATACCGCATCATTTCGTGATTAATTATTATAGATTGAAGTATTAAAAATTTTTATCAAGCAATTTGATTTCACTTGTTCCAGCTGACGAGTGTGTATTTGTAGAATCCCGTTACTTGATTCATCTGGATTTCATACAAATAAACATTCTTTAAAAAATATTTCCTTTTAGTATCATTTACATGAGCAATATTAAATAAATTATATAAATTTGGTTAACTAATATTAGGTCGTGTATTTATATTTTTATTATTATTATTATTATTATTATTATTAATTATTTTATTTAATTTAAAAATTTATTATTATTATTATTATTATTATTATTATTATTATTATTATTATTATTATTATTATTATTATTATTATTATTATTATTATTATTATTATTATTATTATTATTATGCTATATAATTTATTGCTGTTTGAACTTTTAAAAAATTTATCACATAAACAATTTAATATAGTAATGATGTTTTTCTTTAACATTAGCAATTGATTACATTTACTCTAATTTACATCGTGGCCATTTGATCAATTGTACATCATAATAGTTGTTACAATCACGTGCTTAGTTTCACCAATCATCAATTGTAAAAAGTAACAGGTGAGGTTATTTAAACCTAACACATTTGCTATTGTTTATTATTTATTTCATATTAAGTGATCTGAACAAAATAAATTTTTTATATACAATTTCTCGAGGGTCATTTCTCGTAAATGAAATTATTAATACCATTCATACAAAGGAGACAGATCCCTTTTCTGGAGCTCTATAACAGGATTCATATTTTTTTTTAGGTTTGTGCTATTTAGGGAGAGCTAACAACCCTTCATTTTTCATTATAATATTTTATATTGTACAACACCGTTTATAATATTATTATATTTCTTTCTTTTATTATTACAATTGTATTAAGTAGATGAGAGTGACTTCATCGTGTACGTATTGTATTAAATATTACGACTCTTTTTATATGGCTAAGAGCAGCTACTACCAAGTACCTGGTCGTGTACGCGTTGTAGTAGTTGTGGTTGTGGAAAGGTGTTTGGTTGTTGAGTGGAGGCTGGTGCTACCTTCAACCACTGAATACCCACTACTATATATATATATATAAATATATAGATAATATATATATATATATATATATATATATATATATATATATTATATATATATATATATATATATATATATATATATATATATATATATATATTTTTAGAGCACACATAACACTCTGCACACACACCTACACAACACACACACACACACACACACACACACACACACACACAACACCACACACACACACACACACACACACATATATATATATATAATATATATATATATATATATATATATATATATTATATATATATATATATATATATATATATATATATATATATGATATATATATATATATATATTGGTAATGTATCGGATGCCAAAATTTTAATATCTACGGATGCGGATGTGAATGTGTGAATGTAAAGGTATGTGTGAGTGTAACATATGGTTCACCTGAGGATGATGTTGGGGAGAGTGTAACTTTCTGGGATAATATGAATGATATTTTGGATGGAGTGAGTAGGGGCTTCAGATTGATAATGCTGGGCGACTTAAATGGTTGATTAAGTTATCAAAAAAGGGATGTTATTACTGGTGCCTTTGGGACTACGGGAGAAAATGAGAATT
>JABUQX010099079.1:65000-67500 GCA_015478945.1 Trachelipus rathkii
ATATATATATATATACTATATAAAACATATATATATATATTATATATATATATATATATAATATATATATATATATATATATATATATATATATAACTATATAATATATAGTAGTGGTATTCAGTGTTGAAGGTAGCACCAGCTCCACTGAGCAACCAAACATCTTATCCTAATCACAACTAGTACTAACTTTCACACGACCAGGTACTTGGTAGTAAGCTGCTCTTAGCCATATAAAAAGAGTCGTAAATATATAATACAATACGTACACGATGAAGTCACTCTCATCTAACTTAAATACAATTGTAATTATATAGAAGAAAAGAATATACTAATATTATAAATGTGTTGGAAAATATAAAAATATTATATGAAAAATGAAGGGTTTGTTAGCTCTCCCTAAATAGCACAAAACCTAAAAAGAAATATGAAATCCTGTTTAGAGCTCCAGAAGAAGGGATCGGTCTTCATTTGTTGAATGGTATTAATAATTTCATTTAACGAGAAAATGACCCCTCGAGAAATTGTATATAAAAATTTATTTTGGTCAGAATCACTTAATATGAATAAATAAATAAATCAAATAGCAAATGTGTATACGGTTTTAAATAAGCCTCACTGTTACTTTTTACAATTGAATGATTGGTGAAAACTAAGCACGTGATTGTTAAAACAACTATTAATGATGTACAATTGGATCAAATGGCCACGATGTAAATTAGAGTAAATGTAATCAATTGCTAATGTTAAAGAAAAACATCATTACTATATTAAATTGTTTATGTGATAAATTTTTTAAAAGTTCAAACAGCAATAAATTATATAGCATAATAATAATAAAATAATAATAATAATAATAATAATAATAATAATAATAATAATAATAATAATAATAATAATAATAATAATAATAATAATAATAATAATAATAATAATAATAATAATAATAATAATAATAATAATAATAAAAATATAAATACACGACCTAATATTAGTTAACCAAATTTATATAATTTATTTAATATTGTTCTGTAAAATGAATACTAAAAGGAAAATATTTTTTTAAAGATGTTTATTTGTATGAAATCCAGATGAATCAAGTAACGGGATTCTACAAATACACACTCGTCAGCTGGAACAAGTGAAATCAAATTGCTTGATAAAATTTTAATACTCAATCTATAATAATAATCACGAAATGATGCGGTATTCTATAATTTATACTATATAAGGATTTTATTTAACTGTTAATTTATATATACCGATTCGACACAATCTAAATCGAAGTTAATATATGCCATAAATTTTTTTAACATTAAATTTAAATATCACAGTTAAATATCTTCAACTTTGTAAGTGAGCGTTTCTTCTTACGAAAGCTGATCTACATGCGGAGTAAGCATATCAAAGTTGTTCCATTACAAATTGTTCCATTACAATACCAATATTAAAGCTTTCTATCCATATCTATTATTAATAATTTTGTTAATATATATATATATATACTATATATATATATATATATATATATATATATATATATATATATATATGATATAATATATATATAGTATATATATATTATATATATATATATATATATATATATATACATATATATATAAAATTCTCTATCTTATATTTATATATATATATATATATATATATATATATATATATATATATATATATATATATATATATATATATATATATATATATATATATATATATAAATAAAAGTTACTTACGCACACACGAAAAGGGAGCTAGGAAAAAAAAAAAAATAAAACACAAATAACCTCTATGATACATAAATAAAACGTTTTAGGGTCGAAAAAAAAAAAAAAAAAAAAAAAAAAAAATCATATCTCAAAAACTACAATAGCTACAGCGAAAGGAATACATTTTTGGAATCCTGGTAAAATTTTAGTAAGGAAAATGTAATTAAAGAATACCCCAAGGGTATACCGCACCGATGGCAGGAGTCGGGGTCTCTCGGCCTTCCGGGGAACTACGGGGTAGGACTATTCCCCCCCTCCGGGGAGGGTCTCCGGAACCCCGCTCCTTGGTATTTGGGTGTCGCGGGGTTCCTCGCCTCCCCTACGGTTGGAAAACGTCCCCCTGTGGTTCACATTTGGGCGATCAGATTTATTGTAAGATTGCCATAAAAAAAACAAAAAAAAAAAAAAAAAAAAAAAAAAAAAAAAAAAAAAAAAAAAAAAAAAAAAAAAAAAAAAAAAAAAAAAAAAAAAAAATTCATTTCGACCCTAGAACATCTATTTATGTATCATAGATGCTACCTGTGAAAATTTTTTTTTGATCCGAGCTCCCGTTCCGTGTGGGCGTTAAGTAACTTTGTCCACAATAAAGACCTAAAATATATATATATATATATATATATATATATATATATATATATATATTATATATATATATATATATATATATAATATATATATATATATATATATATTTTTTACACATATTATGTATTATA
>JABUQX010099079.1:72500-80735 GCA_015478945.1 Trachelipus rathkii
TAATATAGGGAATATTTTATTTAATATTGCTGAAATCTTCGCACTTAATTTATATATATATATATATTATATATATATATATATATATATATATATATATATATTATATATATTATTATATATATATATATATATAAATATAGTATATATATATATATATTAATACAATTTATAGTATATATATTATATATATATATATTTATATAATAGATATATATACATGTATATTTCATACATATATACTATATAAAGATATATATATATTATTTTTTTTTGTAATAAATTTATGTTTTTTTTAAAAAAAAATTTTGTAATAAAATTTTAATATTTTTTTTATTATTATTTTTTTTTTGTAATAAAATTTTAATATTTTTTTTTCAAATTTTTTTTTTTTAAATATGTAAATATTTAAAATCGGGAAAATTGCCTATAATTAATTAGAAGGGAATTTTTTCAATACATTTTTTCCCTGCAAGAATCAAACTAGTAGCCTCCGTCAAGCAAGTTCGAAACTTTACAGCATACGCCTTTTTTTAAGGTTTTAATCTGAATAATAATTTTTTTAAAAGTTTAATCTGAATAACTGGAATTGAAATAATAATTTGGAAAATTTCATAATTTTTTTTAAATATATTTAATTTCTTAAACACACACACCTACACACACTTACAAATACACTTACACACACACACACCACACACACACACACACACACGTCACACGCACACGCACACGCACACACACACATACCCGCACACAAACATTGCATAAAATAAAATTAAAATTATTAAAAAATATATAGAAGAAAGATCAACATTTATTTAAGTATTACTTTACTTAAGCTATTAATATTCTTATTACAAGCTCAACTATGATTAAAGTGTAAGAAATACTTTAATAAGTTAAATTTTAATTAGTTAAAACTTTAATGTTTTATAATATTATTCGAGTTTAAAGTAAAGAAAAGGGGCGGAAGAGGGATTTATTCTGGAAATATGCGCTAAAAATACACGTCTCATACACTCATATATTTTAAAATGAAATTCAATATATTATAATATAAGAATTTTGACCATTTTCATTTGTGGGTAATAATACCGATATTTTTCACATTTCAAATAATTAAAAAATAATATATAATTAAAATGCAAGTGAAAATGCAAATAAAAAGGTTTAAAAATAATAACAACAACAAACAATTATAATAATTATAATAATAATAATTAATAATTATAATGATGATTATAATGATGATTATAATGATGATTATACTGAAGATTATAATAATGAAGATAATGATAATTATTATTATTATTATTATTATTATTATTATTATTATTATTATTATTATTATTATTATTATTATTATTATTATTATTATTATTATTATTATTATTATTATTATTATTATTTTATTATTATTAATTATGAATACTTATTATAATTATCATAGATTATTTTAATTATTGTAAAATTATTTTAATTATTATAATTATTTTAATTATTATAGTTATTATAATTATTATAATTATTATAATTAAAATGACAAAAATTAATAATATTAATAATAATAATAATAATAATAATAATAATAATAATAATAATAATAATAATAATAATAATAATAATAATAATAATAATAATAATAATAATAATAAATAATAATAATAATAATAATAATAATAATAATAGAAATTAAAAGAATAACAAAGAATCTAATAAACAAAAACTTCCCCCAGTATATTATAGAGAAAACTATAAAGCACACTTTAAATAATTTATTCGCCAATACTATCAATGAAAATGAAAAAGATAAGCTCTTAGTATATTATAAAACTGATAATATTAGTCAGAAAAAAGAGTAAAAAAAAAATTAAAATTAATTTTAAAAGAGCATATTAAAGAAAAAGACGGGAAGAAGCTTATATTAAGATCTTACTATAAGCCATTGAAACTGAGCTCGTGCTTCCCTACTCGTGAAGCGCTTTCGGATGGTGAGAGTAGTAACGTTGTGTACCAATTTCAATGTTCTGAAAGTGGATGTAACGCCGCTTATATTGGATACACAACGAATACCCTCAACATGAGAATGTCGCAGCATAAGTATAAGCCGAGTAAAATATTTCAACATTTTAAGGAAGAACACCACAAAATCCCGAAACAGCATAAAAGAGGGCTTCTCCATCATAGCAAGAAAGAAAGTTATTTTTATGAATTGCGCCTCGGGATCATTGCTTTTAAAGAAACATAAACTAGAGAAAAAAAAAAAAAATAATGAAATGTCTAAATTTTTTAGACATCTTTAAAAAACAAAATGTCAATGTATACATTAATTTTTGTAACTTTCCAAATTCATAATTTTATTTATTTATTTATGTTATTAGTTTAATAAATATTTATATTATCAAAATTTAAAATATAAAAAATTAAAACTATTCCCTTGAAAATTTCCGAAGTGTACGGACGAAAGCTTGGTACTGTTTTTAATCAATATTTTTATTTTATTCCAGAATATACTAAAGAAAATTTCTTCTGTAGACAGAAATACATTTAGGAAGCTTGAAAAAGCACAAATCATAGTTAAAATAATATAGATAATAATAATATATTAATGAATAAAATAATAATAATAATAATTAACTAAATTGATAACATTAATAATATAATAATTTTAATGTTCTAATATTAATAAAATAATATAATATAAATAATAATAATAGAATAGACAAAAAATATTCAATTTAACCTTTCTATTATTTTTTTAAATTCGTTCCTTATTATAAGAAAACCTTTTTAACTATCATTAATTCGTGGAGAAATACTCCTGCAAATGGATCCGGTTAATCGCAATTACATTTTCATATGACGTAATGCTGAAGCGAAGTTTATATCCATTTTTGTTTTTCTTGTCTTTCTTTTTTAGACTTTTTTTTTTCTTTTTACTTTTTATAATTCGAAGAATTTTTATTTAAGCTGTGGAATTTGGAATGAAAAATATGTCTTTTTTGTTGAAGTCTTTTTTGTTGAAGAGAAAAAAAATCAAAAAAGATTTTGTTTTTAAAAAAATAATTCATAATAATATATAAAATAAAGAATAAAATAAATAATTCAAAATACATGATTAAACTTCAGAATTTCTTAAATTTTCTTCACATGTATTGTGTACAGGAAAAAAAAATTTCCCAGAATGTAAATTAAAGTGAGGAGGTATTAAAAATAAAATGTACGCTTATCATATCATTGTTATAAATAATAAGAATAATAATAAATAATATAATAATAGTGATAATAATTAATATATATAATTATAACGATAATAATAAAAATAATAATAAAATAATATAATAATAATGAATAAATAATAATAATAATATTAAAATAATAAATACTAATAATAGTATAATAAATAATAATAATACATTTGTTCCCACTCGGACCACATTCCCACGGAACTATCTACATGTCACATTTTGAAAACTAAGTATTAAGCAAAAATAAATCTTTCAATAGATATATATATATATATATATATATATATACATTATATAGTATATATATTATATATATATATATATATATATATATATATATATATATATATATATATATATTATATATATATATATAATATGTGTATATATATATATATATATATATATATATATATATATATATATATATATATATATATATATTATATATATATATTTTATTTTTATATTTAAAATTTTTAAAATATATTATATATATATATATATATGTATATATATATTATATATATGATATATATATATATATATATATAGTATATTATATATATATATATATATATATATATATAATCAAGAAATATATATTGAAATGTTTTATATTACCTTTATATATATATATATATATATGTTATGGTATATTTAGTATAAAGCAAAAATATATCTTTCAATCCCAGACTATATATATATATATATACGATATGTTGATGACACCTTCGTGGTCTTCGAACGTGATGAAGATGTTAAGCTCTTTATTGATGAACTCTAAAATTTAAGTGTCCTAAATTTTACTTTTGAAAAAATCTGAAATAATCCTTTTCATTTCTTAGACGTTAATATCTCCTTTGGATCCAAGTGGAACCCTCACCACAAGTATTTACGTCAAACCTACTGACAAAGGTCTATATACTAATTTCAGTTCACACTTATCCCTAACTTACAAAATCGCACTAATTAAAGCTTTACTGCAAAGAGCGTACAGCATTTGATCTGGTTGGAAACTTTTTAACGCAAAACTCTAGAGAATTAAACAGAATCTCGCTAATAATGACTTTCATTCAATATATACTAGATTTAAAATCATGAAAACTTTTTATAATAAGAAAATTCTTGATGAAAAAGCAGAAGATGATAGGAATAGTTTGACTTTCTTTTTAAGATCGCGGACGATAGATAGATTTAATTATGAAAATATCAGGTTAAGGAAAATAATTCAATATCACAACAAGTCCAAATCTAACGCTAAAGAAATAAAACTTAGATGTTACTATAAGCCATTGAAACTTTCTTCTATGTTTTCTGAAAGAACTGGTGGGACTAAGGAGAGTGTGAGTCATATAGTATACGAATTTCACTGTAATAAAGATTCGTGTAATGCCTCTTACATGCGATAAACTATTAATTCCCTCAAACTTCATGTTTCACAACATAGACACAGGCCTAGTAAGATTTTTGAACATTTGAAAAACGAACACGGAATCCCCAGAAACCAATCTCGACATTTCCAATTTCGACATATTACCCCGAGCAGGAAATATTTTTCAATTGAGCCTGGCTGAGTCGCTCTTAATAAAAAAGCACAAACCGGTTATCAACATCAAATACAACGAAATGGGAATTTTTTTAAAAAATTTTTTACGTTTAACTAGCAAGAATCTCTCTACTGATATTATCAGTATTTAGGATTTTAGATTTGACGCAATTTATAATATTTTAATTTGTTACCTAACAATTTTTATGTAAATAACATTTATTTTGTTTTACCAATTGTTGAATTAGTCTAGAACTCGTCTCTGATGGTGCCTAAATTTGCCAGGCGAAATATTAGAGTAAAAGTTCAAAAAGCTGTTGTTCTATTCTATTCTAGAATAGTCCTTAAGAAAATCAATCATAAAGCGGTTGATACCTTTAGGTAAAAAGCTCACAATAAAAAATTAATAATAATAATTAATAATAATAATAATAATAATAATAATAATAATAATAATAAATAATAATAATAATAATAATAATAATATAATAATAAAAATAATAATAATAATAATAATAATAATAATAATAATATTAAATAATAATAATAATATTAAATAATAATAATAATAATAATAATAATAATAATAATAATAATAATGAATTAATAATAATAATAATAATTAATAAATAATAATAATAATAATAATAATAATAATAATAATAATAATAATAATAATAATAATAATAATAATAATAATAATAATAATAATAATAATAATAATAATAATAAATAAATAATAAATAATAGGAGAGAATTAATTATTATAATGTTTTTATCTATGCTTAAAAATAAATAAATAATTATAAATATATATATAATATACTATATATATATATATATATATATATATATATTATATATATATATATATATATATATATATATATATATATATATATAGAATTTCCATTATATACATTATATATATATATATATATATATATATATATATATATATATATATATATATATATATATATTTTATTTTATATAAATAATATTTTTATATATATATATATAATATATATATATATATATATATATATATATATATATATATATATTATATAGTAATATATATATATATATATATAATATATATAATATTATATAATTATATATATATATATAAATATATATATATATATATATATATAATATTGTAGTGCTCAAAATAATATTTGAATGTTTAAATATAATATTTTTTTTTTTAGCGTTAAAAGTTGCTCAAATCAGTTAGTTGAGCGTAAAACATTATAAAAAATGGGAAATCATAGAAAACAAAATATCAGCGCAACTTGTGTCTAAGGAATATTTATATTTTACAATTCTTTTAATCATAAATTTGTGTTATATATGATTTTTACTTTTAATATATGTTAGTATAAAATTATTTTATTGTTATATAGTCAAAATATATTGTAAATATGTTTGTATTTTGGTTCGATTTATAAACACATATATTTCGTGGTAATTTTGCCGCCAAATTTGATGTCTCTTTTGTAAAAAAATTATAAAAATTATAAAAAAAACTCAGCTCAAGTCCAATGCGACAATAAAAATTTACATACCTTAAATACTCCTGTACTGGTGTTGAATTTGCAAACATACATTTTGTATATTGCTTAAATTGATTTTAAAAAATTATAACTATTACAAAATATTAAGTTTTTTTTACTCTCCCACTATAAAGATAATTATGAAAAAAGAGTTCTAACGACTTATATTGCTGGTTCACCTAGTCTCGACGTACCAAAGCGTAACATAAAGCTTCCTGGTGGTGAAGAGGCGACTTCCAACAGCAAAGCAACATAGCCAGAGATGTCTATTTAGGTTCTTCCATTCTTCAACGTAAAAAGGAAGTCATTAAGAAGAATTTCATAAGACCTTCATTAACCTGTGCCGTGGAGGAACAAGAAAAAGAGATAACTACTAGTCCTCCACTTCATTATTGGTGAACTCAGAATATCCTCTCAAGCAGAAGACAAACCCTCTTTAGCAAAAACCACCCTCTCAACCAGAATACCACCCTCTCAAGCAGAAGGAACACTCTCTCAAGAAAGATGTTAGCAGACAACAAAATCCAGGAACGCTCCTCCCGAAGGAGCAGTTTTAAAAGAAACAATAGCTAAGTCAAAGGTGAAGTCACCAGCATTTTTTGAGACTTCACTTCCAACATGGTTTACAGTCTTGGCGGAGTATTTCCACCTTTGAAAACTCACCTCGGAGAAGACGCAGTACTTTTATACTCTCTCATAGCTGCCAACAAACGTCGTGGATCGTATCTCTTCTACAGAACTTGACGCCCAGGCCCACAATCTGCTGAAGAAAGCCGTCATTACGATTCAACGAATTCATCAAAACAAGCTTACAACGAAAAACCTTCACTGCATTCACCAGAAATGCTCAGCTATGGCAACAAATTAAAAATTGGAGAGGACATCATCAAAATGCATTTCTTAAAAATATCTCCGACCAACATTCTCTCAACAATGTCTGCACAGGCAGCACTTACTCTTGAACAAATTTGCTGGCAAATTAGTCAATGATCTAGTTGTTTTGGTATCGTCCGCTCCTGTCATGGCAGTGTCAACATCAACGACTACACAAGCAACTACATTAGCAACAGCAGCAGCAGCAGCAAGAATATGCAAGCCATGGTGCAAGTGGCCTGACAAATCTAACATGCATAAGCAACCCTCGTCTCGCCCCTCTTCTAGATCACCTTTCCCACACCAACGGAAGCTAGTAGAACAAAGAGCCTGATTGCTATGCCATTGTCAGTTCGCAACTTACTGTCAATGTCACAGTTTTCGGCGCTGATACGCTCTTTTACTTAGATACAGATACTTCAGTTTTAAGCCTAACTTCTGCAATGGTAACAAACATGTTTTTATTTGCAATTAATGTCAAATGTTCTGTCGCCAATGGCTTCGCCTATTCAAGTGTAATAACATTGTGAAATAGCGCATATATAACAATCAAGAGCTGTCGTCGAGAATTCCATTGGACCTTTCATACGCTAGCTGATTTATCGCAATGCCAATCTTTTGGGGGGGATTAAAAAAAAAAATGGGAATTTTTTTTCAACACAATTACAACTTTATTATCGATCCATGGGAAGAAAATTTCTAACAAGACACAATTACTTTCTCTGTCTAGCACCTCGTTCAGTCTCTGTCAAAGAAGTGTCCTTCATTACATAATCATCGCTAAGATTGATAGACTCCAGTATCTCACCCTTTGCTTCAGAAGTTTCCAACTCCCTAAACTTCATCTATTGATTTTGACGAACAAACAAGATTTGAATCCAGATGATCGTTCACTAAATAAAACTGGGTGATTCCTCCTCCAGTGTGTTTTTGACAAAAACCTCGCCGCTTTTAGAAGATAAACTTTAAAGCAGAAAAAGAAAAATGGTCAATCAGCTCC
>JABUQX010099080.1:0-12242 GCA_015478945.1 Trachelipus rathkii
CCCAAAACTAGGAACAAGGGGAAAGTTTGGTAATGACAAAACACATGCACTGCCAAATCGTCAGAAGGCCTCTTACCAAACGCACACCCAGGCAATATCATACGCGATATAATAACTTCGTTCACAACGAAGCCCCTTGGCATATAGAAGCCTAGGAATAGAATTGGCAACACCATCGTCACAAACGAAGCCCACGCAATAGAACCGCTGGGGAAAACATAAAAACTAAAATGAGTCATGCCTTCACCCAGTTTCATTTTTATATGTTTAACTTTATATTACTTATCATTACTTAATAATTAATTTCTGACTTCTATTTACACGGTCAGTACTTACCCAGAACTGGTAACTCCGTACTGGGAGGGGTTTCTATTTTACATGGAACGCATGACACTGCAAGATTGATCTAAGGCTGGGCGTAACTCAGAAAGAATAACATGCCGCGGAGCAACTGGAAATATTGAGGGAAACCCGTTATTTATTTATTAACATCATTTAAGTTCTTATTTTTTTTAAGCATTGCCCTATATGGTAAATACTATAGTAGGGATAATGAATTTATTATAGGGAATTTTATCAATAACTGACCTGTCCAGATATTAGTAGTTCTTCTGCAATCAAGACATGACGAACGGATTATCATGTGAAACTGGGTTTTTGTGCTCTTTAAAATAAAGCTTTGACACATGGGCGTCAGTGGTATGTTGATATTGCTCTCACTCATAAACAAAACATAAAGTAATTATAATAATTATCAAAGAAAAACATTAGTCTAAAATGGAAGAAGAAATAAAACATTGCTAGAATATGAATATTAGTATAAAGTTTTTTAATAACTGAATTACATCAATAATGAACAAAGGATTTGGAATGACTTTCATATAAATAACTACAAAAAACTCCACTTCAAACTCTGTATATGAAATCGATGGTTACATCAAAGGAAGATTAACTTAAAGTATAGGGCGGCTAGTGAAATTTCGAGTTCCGCCTTAGCATATATATATTATATATATATAGTATATTATATACTATAATATAATATATATATATATAACTAGTATTAGTATATAAGTATATAGATATACTTAGGGTATGATATTATGTATTCGTCAATCTTTATTTATATATATATGTGGTTTTACGTAATATAATTATATTATACTATAATATTATATTATATATTTTTAACCGATACTTATATATACTACTCCACAAAATTAACGCACCACTTGCTCAAATGACGTTAACATACCCGATACCATTGGTAATCGTTGGCATCAACTAATATATATATATATATATATATATATATTAGTATATATATTATATATATATATATATATATATAATTAAATAGATTCTATTATATGATATTATTTTATTGCTATTTATAGGAGGTTTCCTCTAGGAATTGAAATCAAAAAAAATTTATTGTAATTTAATAATTTTAGGGTACATACATTAAATTTTAAGGGTACCTAATCCAACCTAACCAAACCAACCTAAATTAACCTAACCTAATAAACGAGTCAACCTCTTATAAATGTCCATTATATTTTATATATATATATATATATACTATTATATATATATATATATTATAAAATTTTATTTAATAATTATATTTTAAAATTATATTTATATTTTATATAAATAAAATTTCTTTTTTAATATTTTAATTTTCAATAATTATTTAAAACATAAATACTTACTTAAAAAAATAATTAGATTATATATATATATATATATATATATATATATATAAATTGTGCTCAGTATTTGACTTAATTTGTAAACATGCAAAAGACTCGCTTTAACAAAGAGTGTTTTGCTTTGAATTGGTCATTAAATTTTAGTGTTATACGAATTTAAATTAAAAAATATATATATATAATATAGTAATATATATATATATATATATATATATAATAGTATTATATATATATATATATATATATATATATATTATATATATTATAATATTAATAATTTTAAATTAAATCTTTACTTTGGTTGTTTACGTTCACAAAATTTACATTTTCTTTTATGGTTAAATGTTGAAATTTGTCTTGCCTAAAACAAAAAGATATTTCAAAAGGAAATCATTTGATGACTAAGTATATTTTCTAAAAGTTATTTGTTTTTTCTTCTCCATTCATATTAATTTTCTTTTGTTACAGATCCTCACTATCGATGTTGGTGAAGTAGAAAAGGATCCAAAATGAAAAGTTCTTAAGGAGAAGGCCTCGACATCAGCAGCGCAGATCAAATAAAAAGAATTATCTGGAAACCTAAGTTGCAAATAATGTTATTTAAGTTTTAAAACAAAGATGCAGATGGCGTTTTGTCCTGGCTGTTGGCGCTGGACTCGCAGGCATTTCAGATGTGAAAGAAGTCTTTGAGAGAGATGACATAAAAGAAAGTTTAAATGTGAGCATTGTAGTTATGAAAGTAATCAGTAGAAAGATAACTTTCAAAAACTGCAACATCATTGGCAATCGCCCTTAAGCATCTAAGATAAACAGATAAGTTAATCTAAGATGGTTACTGAGTGCAGTATGAGTGTATTGTCAGCAAAGGAACCATTAATCAACAGCATTAAGCAAATCGGGGAGATACCACCACAAGTTATTTAAATGTTCTGAGTGCATGCTATGGAGTGGCAAATCGAAAAAGCCACCGACTTATAAAGAAACGCACATTGGCTTACCCATACTGAGATAGCAGAAGTGTATATTAATGTTCTGAGTGCAGCTATGAAGTGTAACAGACTGTAATTACCCGACGTCCTAAGATATACACACTACCCCATATACACGAAAAATGCATTTAATAATGATATTTTTAGAATGTGCTGAGTATAGGCTATGAGTGGTGTAATCAGATTGAAAGTGCCCCGGCAGCCAGGCTTTAAACTGCACATGCTTAACGCATCGAGATACAAAGTTAATTTTTGAAAGTGTTCTGATGGGTAGCAGCTATTGAGTGTAAAATCCAGAAAAGGAACCTAGGAGAAACGATTCACATGCCTGTTAAGCCAATCGAGATACAAAGTTATTTTAATGTTTAGAGTGCAGTTATGAAAGTAAGGTTTTAAATCATCTCCCTTTAAAAGATCACATGCTTAATCACGAATATTAATTCTTTAAATGTTTCTGAGTGCAGTTATGTAAGTGTAATCAGAAAGAAGACCTTAAAACATGAACACATGCTTAACGCATCGAGATAACAAAAGTTATTTAAATGTTCTGAGTGGCAGCTATGAATGTAATCAAATGAGATACATGAGAATACACATTTATCACGAAATTTAAAATTATTTAATGTTCTGAATGCGACTATGAGTGTAATCAGTAAAGGACACCTAAAAACAGCACATGCTTACTCATCGAGATATATAGTTATTTAAATGTCTGAGTGTCAAGCTATGAGTGTAATCTTGAAGAAGACATAAGAATACACCATGCTTATCACGAAAATATAAATTATTTAAATTGTGCTGAGTGTAGCTATGAGGTAATCAGAAAGGACACTTAAAACCTGCACAATGTTTAAGCATCGAGATTACAAAGTATTTAACATGTTGCGAGTGCCGCTAATGAGTTGTAAATGTCAGAAAAAGGACACCTTAAAACAGCACATGCTTAAGCATCGAGATACAAAGTTATTTCAAAATGTTCCGAGTGCAGCTATCAGAAACTAATTATAAAAGTATTTTTTAAAAACATTTGCTAAGCACGTAAATATGTAAGGTAAACACTTTAAAAGGAAGAAATAAAAATAATGAAAATATATTATCAATCATTAGTGAAGAGCAAAATGGCTGAAAAGAACAAGAAGAATTGATTACCGGGAAAGCTTATAATAGTTTTCCTCATTCATGGCAGAAAGAACTATTAAACATTTGTAGAGGGGAAGAAAATATCAAGAGGTTTCTGTAGAGGGTTATTAATAAATGGAAAATAATAATAATAAAAAATAATTTTAATATTATAAGCATCATCTATAATATTAATAAGAAAGTAATAAGAGTTCAGTGTGTATTATTAAAATTTGTATTTGCATCAAACCAAAGTCTAACTTTAAGGAACAAAATGTTCCAATTTGCAAGTCCTTCTTAGAATGATAAATTCTCATAAAAAGGTCAGTCTTTCAATAATGTCTTTAATTTCTTTACTATATTTATCTGGAATGAAATGTCTATGAAAAATATTATCGAAAAACCAAAGAATTTGCGAGTCACAAATCGAAAAAGTTTCGTTCACGAAACATTAAATAATTTCGTAATTTAAATCAAAGAAAATATTTTAGATAATTTTTGGTGTAAACCTGAAGAAAGAAGAATATATTCTTTGGTGCTTATACTAAAAGTCACGAATTAAATGGGTTGTTGACAATGCAAGAAATATGGTAAAATATTTTTGAGCAAATGTTGATACCATAATAAATTCTAAAGAATTCTTGCTACACAATAATTAAATTTAACCAAAACCGATGAAGGCAATGAGACTTCAATAGCCTTTCGGAAATATAGACTTCTTGAATGAAAATCAAAGTTTGAAAAGAAACTTCAAACCTGTTGCTAATAAATTGCAAAATTAAAAGATAATATTCAAATTCCACTATTATGTAAAGTCCTTAAAGATTGTAGTACACATGTTCCAAAAATAACTTAAAAAAATTTGTGATTTCCAAAAACTACAAATATATCGATCAAAAAATGACATTGAAAATGCCTGTGAAATGTTTGATAAATATTCAGAAGTTTCTGACTCTGGTCCTTATCCTTTTGCCAAATCACATTAAATTGCTGTTCGTAAGAAGACGTTGAATATATAAAGATCGTTTCAGTAAACTGTCTAAAATAGGGTTACTGGAATCGCGAAGTATTTCACGATCTTAAAGATAGAGTTAATCTAGGTAAGAATGGTTAAATGAGCTCAATGTAATTCGTTTTTTAACACAAATGTTGAGGTAAAAGTTCTAAAGAATCCTCCTCGATGATCTTCATAAATGAACACAGGCACTGATGACGACCCTTCAAGATTTGTCCCTTTTACACATCTACTTTGGGGGAATCTTCAAGAGATTTTAAATGCTGAGAAAATTAATCATAGACCAAGAGTAAAATGTAAGCCTATACCATCAAGAACCATAAAACGTAAATTTCGAAAAGAAGCCGAGATTACATCTTCAAAACGAACATCATATTAGGCCAATCGCCATTAACAGTTGGAGAGGTAGATGAGAAGGAATAGGATCAGAATAACTGGAATCTCTATAGTAGAGTTTGAATCAGATTTTTAAGAAGAGTTCAGCATTCGGTAAAGGTAAGGGGACCGTAGAATCGGCAAGAAAAAGAGACTAGAAGGAAATTTGAAGAATTCTGTTGAAAGACATAATCTTAGGAACGCTTCAGAAAGGACGTACACCACCTCACTTTTGATCGATTGTAGTAGATGGAATTCATATTACAAATGATAAAAGTTGTCAATCGCAGTGAAATCGAAGGTGGCAATTCATCACGTGAATCAATAATAATTAATCAAAAGGTAAATATTGATGGGAATTTTGTAGAGAGGAGAGATAGAGCGAGTATGATCTTTTATTGAATTTAAATAGTCGAATAATTTGGTGAGAAGTAGGAGAAATATACCTTATGAATTTATTTGTTTGAAATGACTTGAAAGGGACAGGAAAATGAGAAGATTTTCTTATTGGACGTCTTACTTTACTAGTTTCACAAACTCAAAAACGTTAAACGGGATAGTAATTGACAATGCGTTTAAATCACCACCGTAAGGCTGCCTATTTGCTTTCCTTGCAAGGTTTTGAACCATGAGTTTCCATCTAAGAATGCCGAGAAAATTTTTGACGACTGGATAATGCCAACCTTACAATGACTCGGCATGAAATGTCTTTCTACACAAAAAAAAAAGGAATGGTATGAACCTCTTGTTGGTTGGGTATTCGTCAAGTAGAATTTGAGGAATTTTAGTAGAATTTTCGTGAGCATCAAGAAAAATGCTTCTTATAGTAAGAGTGTGGGTATAGATGGAGATATAGATATAGATATACATATATATATGGGAGAGAGAGAGAGAGTGAGTATATATATGTTATATATATGTTATATATATATAGGCACATATATACATACATATTATATATAGTATAGTTATATATATATATATATATACATGATATATATATATATATATATGTAAATGGGCAATTCCCGTAATCCCAATCATGTACGTTATGGTTGTAACGGTTGTTCTTGTGCAACTGAAGTAAAGGACACTAGGTGGCGCTCCTTCTCTGTAAGCTCGAAAGGCGGGCAATTTTTGAATGTATCGGGAGTCTTAAAAAGGGAACGAGTTGAAGAGGTGGGGGTCTAGCACTCCCGCCTCCGGGCATAGCTTTGGCCCGATAATAACAATAATATTATATAAAAAAAAGAAACATAATTTGATAATTCTGTGTATAAAAATAAAGAACCGATGGTAATTAATTGTGAAAAAATAACTGTATGGCATACATTTGTCAAATGGAGTTAAAAGAAGAAAGGGAGTAAGAAAAAAAAGAAAAAAATATTTTATTGTTTACAGATACTAAATTGAAAGAAAAAAATAATGACTTCCCATTGAAATTTAATTGCCAAAAGAAAAAATAAATTGTGAAACATACTGAGTGTCAAAATATACCATTATTCTATTGATGATAACGATAACCTATGCAATTGATTTTATGATTTTAATAAAGAAGAAACTTAATTAAATCATTTTCATATCCTTATTGTCAAGCTAGTTTCTAGCGAGACAGGTGGTAACCCCTAATCGTGACTCGAACACCGCAGCTTTTGATACCAATTAAGCCAATTAATTGGAAAAAAAAGTGCATAAAAAAGTGAAATTCCAATCAAGAAAGAAAAACAACAAAATTAGAATCAGAGTCAAAGGAGAATCAAACGAGCTAAGCCTAACTAAGCCGCACCGATACCATGGTATCGGTGCATCACTAATATATATATATATATATATATATATATATATATATATATATATATATATATATATATATATATATATATATATATATATATATATATATATATATATATATATATATATATATATTATACATATATATATATATGATATATATACTCTCAGACGCCAATGCCATTGATGAAGATGGTGTAGTTGGACTAGGAATATAAGAACTTATATTATCGATTGACTGTGAAGTGGAAGGAGAATCTATTTCAATAAGGAGCTGTTGATTAATTGGGATATTTTGGTCCTTTGGCTGTTTCCTTGAAACTAAAATTGATGGCTGCACAGTTGAATTTCTTTTTTCACACTTTTGTAAATGATTTCGAATTCTTTCAATTTTGGATGTTAACTCTGTGTCACAATAATTACATCGAACCTTTGAGCTATTTTCTTTTCTTGTGACTTCAGTCCACTGTGAACTTTGTTTCCTGCCACTTCCGGATAACATTGGCATTTTTTAAAAATTTTTTTTTTAGATTTACATTAAATTCACATATTATACTGATAATATATTCTTTAGTAAAACTTTTAAACCATTTTTGACAACCTGAGATATATATATATATATATATATATATATATATATTGGTTATTATATATATATATATATATATATATATATATATATATATATAATATATATATATAGTATATAGTATATATATATATATATATATATATATATATATATATATATATATATATATATATATATAAATTTTGCATAATAATATGCTAGCCACTAAGATTTTTTAAGCGAAATATCAAATATGCCTTAATTAAGTAGATTTTAAAAATAATTTAGGCATTTGGATCTATTTTTAACATCAATGTATCGATGTTGTTTCTTACATCCAGCATCTGTATACTCGGAACTGATCAACTGAATCAGAAAGTGAAAAAAAAATGTTTGCATATATATATATAGTATATATATATATATATATATATATATATATATATATATATATATATAATATATATATATATATATATATATATATATATATATATATATATATATATATATATATATATATATATATATATATATATATATATATATATATATATATATATATAAAAAAATGTTTGTATATATATATATATATATATATATATATATATATAATCAGGGTTGGTGATTTTTTTGATTTTTTTAAAAAAATCAAAAAAATCAAAAAATCAATGATTTTTTTGATTTATTTGATTTTTTCAGGCACAAATTGGCTTTTTAATCAGGGTTGGGGATTTTTTTGATTTTTTTGATTTTTTTGATTTTTTTGATTTTTTCAGATTCGATCGTGACGTCACGCGATATATATATATATATATATATTTATATATTTAGTATATATATATATATATATATATATATATATATATATATATATATATATGTTATATATATATATATATATATATATATATATATATATATATATATATATATATATATATATATTCAGATTCGATCGTGACGTATACATCGAGATATATATATATATATATATATATAGACAGTAAGAAGACGCAGAATCCAATCTGTACTGTCCCATTCAACTCGTAAAATTTAAGAATTAAGAATAATTTCTTATACAATAATTAATTTATTTAATAACAGTAATTATAATTTTGTAGCCACATAATACCTAGACTGTCCCAGTCAACCAACAATAATTAATCATTAAAGAATAATAATTAAAAAGCCGCATTGGCTCTCTAGAATGTCCCAGCTAACTCATAATAAATAAGAGTAATACTAAGAATCCGCATGGTCCTTTAGACTGCCCCAGTCAACGAATGAGTAATACCAGAAGCCGCATTGTCACCCCTGAATGTCCAGTCAACCCATAATAAAGAAGAAATAAGAATAATACTTTAAGTAAATACATAGGCCTATCTAGGCTGTCCCAGACAACCAATAATAATTAAAAATAACAATTAAGAAGCCACATTGATCCCTCTGAATGTCCTGTCAACTCATATTAAATACATATATTTATTAAATAAACCACTATTTAAGAAGCCGAATGGTCCTTTTAATAAAAATTAATAATTGAGAAGTCGCATTGGCCTCTGGAATGTCCCAGTCAACCCATAAAATTAAGAATTAAAAATAATTTTTCATAATAATTAATGTAATTAATGAATGGTATTTATAATTAAGAAGTTACATGGGCATCTAGATGTCCCACAACCAACAAAATTAATAGATGCAGATTAATAATTCAAAAGTCATTATGGGGCTTCCATTTAGACAGACAGTGGTCAATCCATAATTGTTTCATCAAGAATAAACTATCTTAATTATTAATCACATGAATTGACTGTGAGACAGTCTAAAGAGCCCATGTATTTCTGAATTATTATTCTTATTTATTAATTTGCTTTATGGATTTGACTGGGGGATTGACTTTGAAATGGTTTACTTTTATAAATTATTATTCTTAATTATTAATTGTTGTTGACTGGGATGTCTAGGTGGCTCATGTAGTTTAATTATAAATACTATCATCACACACTGTTATAAAATTATTCTAATTCTTACTTTTGAACACTGGGACATTCTAGAGGGGCTGATGTTCTCAATTATTAATTTTTGTTGGCTGACAAATAAAGCCTGCAGGAATAGCGGCTTTCTTAAGTATTATTCATGTTTATGCTAGGAGCGACTGGAACATTCTAGACACGGCTTCTCCACAATTACTCTTAATTATTGGTTTTATTGGTTGACTACAATGAATCATGCGGCTTCACAGTATTGCCTTTGAGTTTGTTATGGGTTGACTGGAACAGTCTAGATATGCATAGCCGCTTTAATCTGAATAATAATTAAGAAGCTGCATTAACCTCTCTAGAATGTCCCAGTCTATAATAAATAAGAATAGTACTTAAGAAGCAGCATGGTCCTATTTAGACTGTCCAGTCAACCAATAAAAGTTAATAATTAAGAAGCCGCGTTGGCCCTTCTAGAACTCCAGTCAACCATAATAATAATAATAAAATAATAATTTAAGAAGCAGCATGGGCCTATCTAGACTGTCCCAATCAACCAATAATAATTAATAACCCAGTAATAATACTTAGAAGCCAATATTTGTATTAACTTCTAAATGTCCCAGTCTACTCAAAATAAAAAAACAATAATACTTAAGAAGCCGCATGTGGTCCTTTTTAGACTTTTCCCAGTAAACCAATAAGAATTAATAATTGAGTAGTTTAATAAATTCTAGAATGTCCCAGTCAACCCATAAAAATTTAGAATTAAGAATAATTTTTAATAATAATTAATGTAATAATGAATAGTATTTATAATTAAGAAGCCACATGGCCTACCTAGACTGTCCCAGTCAACCAACAAAAATTAATAAAAAAGAATAATAATTCAGAAGCAGCATGGGCCTATCTAGACTGTCCCAGTCAACCCATAATTAATAATTAAGAATAAATTATTCTTAATTATTAACTATTGTTGGTTGAGGACAGTTAAGATAGGCCCATGCGGCTTCTGAATTATTATTCTTATTTATTAATTATTGTGGATTGACTGGGACATTCTAGATGCGGCTTTTTAATTATCATTCTTAATTATTAATTATTGTTGGTTGACTGGGACAGTGTAGTAGGCTCATTGGCTTCTTAATTATAAAGGCTATTCATTAATTACATTACTTATTATTAAAAATTATTTCTAATTTACTTGCGGAGTTTGATCGATATTCAGGTTAAAAGCCAATTATTAATTTTATTGAATGACAGCCCAGGGATTACGTGGCTTACATGCCTCCTTATTTAAAATGAGTTGACTGTGACATTCTAGAGGATCTATGGCTTAATTATTATTTTTAATTATTAATTATTATTGATTATATTATTTCTTATTTATTATTTATTGTGTGTTTACTGATATTCTGTTGCATTAATATTACCTTTATTGTTGATCGGGGACAGTTCAAAGGACATGTGAAAGCTTATTATTCTATTTATTATAGTTGATTAGACATTTAGAGAGAAACACAGCTTCCTAATTATTATTCTGAATAATAATTAAGAAGCTGCATTAACCTCTATAGAATGCCCAGTCTACACATAATAAATAAGAATAATATACAGCTGCATGGTCCTTTTAGACTGTCCCAGTCAATCAATAAAAATTAAATAATTAAGAAGCCACATTGGCCCTCTAGAATGTCCCAGTCAACCCATAATAAATAATAAATAAGAATAATACTTAAGAAGCAGCATAAGCCTATCTAGACTGTCCCAGTCAGCCAATAATAATATATATAATTAATAATTAAAAATAATAATTAAGAAACCGCATTGACGTCTCTAGTAACGTCCAAGCCAACCTGGCACAAGAATAATATTTTAAGCAGGCCTGCATGGTCCTTTTAGACCGTCCCAGTCAACCAATAAAAATTAATAATTAAGAAGCCGCATTGGCCCCTCTAGAATGTCCCAGTCAACTCATAATAAATATCAAATAATAAATAAGAATAATACTTAAGAAGCCGCATGGGCCTATCTAGACTGTCCCAGTCAACCAATAATAATTAATAATTAAAAATAATAATTAAGCCACATTGATCCCTCTAGAATGTCCCAGTCAACTCATAATAAATAAGAATAATATTTAAGAAGCCGCATGGTTCTTTTTAGACTGTCCCAGTCAACCAATAAAAATTAATAATTAAGAAGCTGCGTTGGCCCCTCTAGAATGTCCCAGTCAAACCATAATAAATAATAAATAATAATAATATTTAAGAAGCCGCATGGGCCTATCTAGACAACTTCACGCCTATTCTTATCCTCAAAGCCAAAAATCTACCTCCTCGTTGCTTTATGTTGCACCCTCTTCAGCATATCTATGTCTTTTTAATAAGGGTGCTAAAATTGTAGACAATATTCAAATACTTGCCTAACATATCTATTATACGACATTATACAAAACCAATATATATAATTAGTCTGCATCTGGCATTAATTTTCAATTTTTAACCCTAGGCCCTAGCTCTGGGTTCAAAATCTTACAATGGAAACAATGAAACAGCAGCACTAAAGAATGTTACATACTATTGGTTGAAGCGGCGCACGAAATGCGAAAGCGTTTCAACGATAGCGCGAAAACGGTTAAAAACACCCAATTGATATAAATAAACTGAAACGAAGTACAAC